>NDGN011348787.1:0-10162 GCA_002564285.1 Tympanoctomys barrerae | reverse complement strand
TTTTTTGCCTTTCTCAGCTTTCTCACTAGAGGGAAAGAAAAGAAAAGAAACTAGGGACGATATGCCACACTATATTTCATTAAGGGTGAAATATCCTGGTAAATGTGAAAGATGGAACTGTGTATTCTTGAAATGTTGAGAATCTGTAAGCTCTAGTTCTAATGTCCTTAGGAAACTAAGTATTTTAACACTGAAAATCAAGTCTCTAAATAAAGTATTCAGTTTTACAGGGCTTATACTTTCTAAAAAGAGGTTTTGTTTTTTTTTTTTTTTGGTTTATATTCAGGAATGAACTTTTAATACAACAAAGGACATCAAAATAAAAAGTAAAATGCATGAAATTAAAAAAGCCTTGCAGGAGACAACAACACACTACTGATTCACATTTTTGGGGGAATTCAAAGTCACCCATTAATGAGGCAATTATAAAATTATTGCAGAAAGTTAGCATAAGGTTAGTAGTTTTCCTTTAATTTACACATATCAAAATCTACAGTTTAAGTATATTTTTTTCTTTTACATCTTATCAGAAATCTGCCCTGAGAACATCTCAGTCTCAAGAAGATTTTAAAAAAAATGCACTGATAGCTGAATAATACTTGTTAATAAGCAAAGTTGCAGTTATTGAGTATTTCCTGATTTTGTTGACTACATAACAGAATATTATGGATGTTTGTGAGTGTATACAGTAGACATAAACAGAATGGATTATGGTAAAGTTTCTAAGTGGGTATAATAGGTAAAATTCTAAACTTCATTTTTATTAAATGAAATTGATTTTCTTACCCACACCAAATTTCTTACTCAACATTAGTTACCTAATATCTTAGTAATAGCTATTTTCCCAATCCTTTATTCTTGAAGCGTGCAGAGAATATCATGTCTCTTACAGCTTGCAGACTAAACATTTCTGTGCTCTTGGGATTGTGGGGGTAGCCTAGGTGACAGTCTCTAATGACAGATTATTCAACGCTAGCCCTCTTGCTCTCTGCTAATTAGAATCATGTGGTCACACATATTTGTTTTTCTCTGTAAAGCAAACCTAAAGATTCAGCCAATACAGTTGTAAAGTTACCTTGAAGCAGGTACAAATCTCGCAGCTTTTGTTTCCTTAGGTTTTCTCTCAAACTGGCTGTGCCTGAGCTCAATTAGTTCAGGCTCATTGCAATTGGTTTATACTGATGGTGTGTCTATAATTAACTTTAAAAAAATAATAGCAAGTATTATTTCTATCCCTTTTCCATCAATTTTTCTTTGTTTGACAGTTTTAGTTTTATTTATGGAATTGGAAATGTTGGGAGAGGCCAATTGAAAATAAATTCTTACATTTTCAGGTTAAATACACATCTGCTGCTAAAAAAAAAGTTCTCTTCAATAAGTTCTGTTTCTTTCACTTAGCATTTGCTGAGTGCTTATCATGCATATGATATTATGCTTTTTAATTGCTGTTACCCAGAATACTGTATTTAAAGAACAAAAACATTAAGTGTGGTGTATTTAGAGTACTGCCCATTGGAATTCATACCAAGTTTCCTAGAATGATCATTTACCATGATCAGTGGTATTTGTTGGCTTCAAAGGAGCCAGGAAGTCAATCTGTGGTTCTTCATTTTTGAAGACATGCATTTGTACTGCTATGAACAGTTTTGTACTAGTCTTCTTTCTGGAGAAAATCCAGGAATGTGGAACGGAGGCTCTTCTAGGTTGCTGCGCTTCTCCAGGCTCTTGAGTTGCTTGTCTGAGATGAACCCCACTGACACACCTGAGCTGTAGAACTCTGCCATTGCTGTTGGCAGATACAGGGGAAAGTGGCTGTGTTTGCTTCAGGGACAGGATTGCCTTGAGGGTTCGTGCTGGAGTGAGAAGAGGTTGGTGGCCTGTGTCACCTACTCAGTAAAGAGGGTCCTAAGGTTGATGCCTTTTCACTTCTCTCCTTATCTCTACTTTCGCTTACCTCCCTTCTTACTGTTGATAGAAAAGCTTGCCCAGAAGGCTTGAAGTTTTGCCTTGCATAGGCTTCTAGACTGAAATGTGTTTGTTGAGACTCCCTAGGGTCCTTTCCTTCCTGCATCTTGGTGGATCGGCCAAGCAGATGTCTTCATTTGGGCTTTGTGGAGGAATGGATTTCTGAGTGTGTATGTACACATGTGGCTTTGGAGAAAGTATCTGTAAATTTTATCAGAATCTCCTGGAAGTTCTGTGGGTAAGAGGAGTAGAAGGTACCCTGCTGTGTAAGAATGGATCAGGGTCTCATTTAGGGGTAGCTCTGGCTGTAGACTTGGCTTGGTGTTCAGAATCTATCTGCAGGTCTCAAAGCTACACAACAGTGAATGGAACACCAGCATATACCAGGCCTTTTCCAAGAATTCATTTTTTAAAAAAGTCTCAAAGTTCTCTAATTTCTTTGGATTAATCTGTGGACTTCATAGAGAAAGAATTACCCAAGAACAATCTCATCATGTAGAGTGTCTGAGGTGAAATAACTCCCCAGCTGGAGAAAGCAAGGTTTTTTCCAGCCGGTCTTCTACCTTACTGTAGCCAAGTGATGTGTATAACCGAGTGCGATTTTCCTTTATCTGTGTCTCGCAGTGGGGGAACACCCCTCTCCTCTTTGTGCTTCTAGAGACACATCAAGGAACCCATTCGCACGCCAAAGATCTAGTAAAGCTACCGGTGTTGCATAAAAATATTATGTATCTTGATAAAGATCTATAGTATCATGACCCAACTAGATGTTGGTGCTGTTGCTGACTCATGTAAAATACCCCAAAACAGAGACCTGTGGCTCCAGTGTTGGCAGTGTTTTCCCAACACCTTCAAGGAAGTGTATTTTCAGGTAATTATTATTAGTAATCATGATTGTAAACTCATTTTCTTCTCACTTCTTTTCATTTCACCATGAAACCAGGGTAAGTCTTATTATAGGTAGAACCCACACAGATTTCCAGCACCTAGGTCCCCCAAACTCTCCATTTTGGGGAGAATATCTTTTTTTAAAATTGTATTCAGGATCATTGACCTTCCGGAAAAATAAAAGGTTTCCTATATATAAAAAGCAGTGTCACTTCAGTTATTAAAATAGAGATTTTAAATGTATACTCAATTCATTAAGAGTTGATCAGAACACATGGAAGCCTTTGTTTAGAAAACTACAGAGACATTTAAAATTATATGTAAGTCTGATTTAAGAGATAAAGGTGATTTTGTAGCACTTTGAGGGGAGATGCCTACAGTGAGATACAAAAAAGAAAAAAAAATGAAGGGAGAGAAGGAGGAAGACCTAGAATAGGGAAGAGAAAGAAGGGATTGGGAAAGGTGAAAAGAGATGGGCTTGAAAACTTCTGAAGCTTAATTAACTGATCTTGTCACACACAGCTGTTCATTTGAGTTTTGGGCCTCAGAGTATTATTCCTTTTTATCACTATCTTTTGAAATGCTAATTAGATAATTGACCATTGTTCCCTGTTCTTTGGCTACTTTTTATTCTTAAACTTTTAGAGACTAGTCCTTGAATGGGATACTAAGAGCGGTGCACCAGATGGGAAATTATGCTCTGGCCTGTAGTTAGTAAGTGACCACCATGGTAGTGCTGGGGGCTGGGAAACCCTGCTGAGAGCCAGATCTAGCCCGAGGGGTGCTTAGCGCGGCTCTTAGGGTCATTCTTCACCCACAGTTCTGTGTTTTGTGACGGAAGGGCCACTGCCTTTTTATTTTTATGCAGATTTATCAGATGTACGCAAATCAATAACAAGTCATCTTCACCACAGAAAGCTCCTTTCAAGGAGAGCTTGAAGAATAGCTACAAATGAGTACCAGGGCATCTTAAGTTTCTTACAAAAAATTTTGAAGTGTAATTTTCAAAGAATATTATTCTCCTTTAAGTGATGCATTTTTAAAATGGAATTAGGTAATATGTATGATAACACTTTGAAGAAAGCACAAATGTAAGATTTGATTAGTAAGGCGGTTATTAATAAATTCATATATAGTAATCTATGTATCTGCAGAAGAACACCCTTGAGCCACCAGATGTGATCAGGGACAGGAGGTCCCTGCTCTACCTATTGTATTTTACAAAGAATGACTCTTTCTTCTGTGTCTTGAACTGGTATCAAGAATCCTACTGTCTCTTTTGCACTGTACAAGTGGCAAAAATGGCCTGCCTGACCATTTCAACATAAACATTAAAAATATTGAATCTTGACTGTTAGAAAGATTTCAGCGTCTTTCAGATTTTCCTTGGGTATTGTAAATTTTCAGGCAGCTTCATAAGAATTGTATCGATGGGATTTGTCATTTTAAATTTATGCAAGTTATTGTTATTTGTTTGGTATGAATATCATAGAAGAATGTTTTCTCCTCGAGCTGTTTTTCAAAAATGAAATTTTAAAGAGGAGATACATGTATTATGTTTTTTTTTTTGGTGGAACCGGGGATTGAACTCAGATCCTTGCACTTGCCAGCCAAGTGCTTATCCTACTGAGCCATCTCCCCAGCCCCCAAGATACATGTATTATGGAACATCTTTCAAACTTTAAAAATTAGAAAGTTGAAAAATAATTTTCTTTAGTTACTTAACCACCATAAAAGTTGATTGTATTCCTGGCTAGGTTTATACAGGCACGTATACATAGTCAAAATTTGAAATATTTATGCAATTTTTGATTATTTAAATAGACTTGTATTTATCAGATTTCCTTTTTCATACTGCTATATTTGCATTTGAAATTGTTATGATCAATTAGATACATATATTTTAAAATTGCTTTTATTTGACTACAGTTGCTTGTTTCCCAATTCATTAATTCATTAAAGTTTTTATTTTTTAATTTATCTTGGTCTGTTTATAGAGGTTGTCGCCTTGAATGTTTGTTTAGTAAAATTCCTTCCTTGTGTATTTTCCAGAATATGAGTTTGTGCCATATAAATTTGACCATATACCATGTGTGTTGCTGATATCTAATATTGTTATCCCTATTAGTTTTTGTTATTTTTTAGTAGTTCTGTTCTGTTTTACTACATTAGCTAGTCTCCTTTCTTTCTTCCTTCTTTTTTTTTTTTTTTTCCTGTATTGGGGGTTGAACTATAGACCTTATGCTTGCCAGGCAGGCACTTAGCTACTGAGCTATGTCCCTGACCTTATATTCTCATTTATATTTCACAGAGATTACTGACTTTTCCTTTAAAATTTTTCATAAGTATAACTGAAATATTTAGAAATAAGACCTCTCTTTAGTAGATATTTGATTTTGCTATTTATTTGTGCAGGGTATCACTATGCAGCTTGGACTTGTAGTGATCCTCCTGTTTTCTGCCTCCCTAGTGCTGGGATTACAGGCATGGGCCACCTTGCTCGGACTCCATCGCCAGCTCAGCATGCCCAGGAGTGGGACTGGCATGTCGTGCAGTGCCAGGAATCAAACCCTGGCCCCTGTGCTTACTGAAGCAAGCGCTTAGTCTGCTGAGCTATACTGCCAGCCCTTGAATTTGCTTTTTAGTTTCTTAAATTTGTATCATAATTATATACTGTTTGGATCTAGAATGATATGTTGGATTCCATCAGATAATATTTGTTATTTCTCATCCATAAATGATTCATAATAAGTGTATTTGTGTTGGGTTATATTTTCATCTTTAATTTTAAGTATTCCTTCATATTGTTTTTTCTTGGTATGCTTAGAGAACTTTTGTATCACTGACTTGTTTTCTGTATTATGCAAATTTGAATTTTTCTTATGCATTTTCTGAGTTCTCTTATATTTCCTATTACATCCATCTATCCTTATATCCCTTGTGAATCTTTCATCTTAGCCTCAGTCTCATAGGTTTTTTCATATTTGTCAAATGTGATGTTTTCTAGAACCCACTTACATTTTTGCTAGTGTGAAAAAAATTTTTTTTTTTTTAATATATTTGGTACAGGCTCTCACTGTGTAGCTTGGACTCTTAGTGATCCTCCTGTTTTCAGCCTCCCCAGGCCTGGGATTACAGGCCAGCACCACCACACCCAGTCTCAGTGGCTGGTTCAGTGTACCTGGGGATGGGGCCATCGCAGCATGCAATACTGGGGATCGAACCTTGGTCCTTGTATTTGCCTAAGTTGACGCTTAGTCTGTAGAAATGGTTTTAAAAGTCTGGCTTCCCTCTAAATGATGAACATATGCTCTCCTACTTTTTGATGTGTAGTTGTTTTTTTTTTTTTTTTTTTTCCTCTCTCATAGCAGTTCTTAACAAAATTTTAGCAAGCTCCAAACCTGTAATTCTGTGTTCTCTGTGACTCCTGGGCAGGCTGTTTATTCACACACAGTATTGCATCCCAGGCACCTCTTCCTGAGCGCTGCCAAGAGGAGGTGCTATAGGAAGGGTAGTGGGCTAGAGGAGGAAGAGCGATTTGGACTGCACTTCCTGTTCTAGTCATTGTCACTCTGGTAACCCCAGTGTTTTCGTTTTCAGTTTCTTCTCACACACCTAGAATCAGCCTTGTTAAGAATCTTAACCACAATTCCACTGCTATTTCTTTCCTATCACATATCTGAGCTTTTGGGATCAGAAACCCCAATGATGTTCCTTTGTTTCCCCAGCTCTGGAGATTGGAAGTGTTTCTATTTGATTACTCAGGGTGGTTCTTCCCAAATGTAAAGCTAGAAATGGATGGATACATGCTGTCTAAACCACATGGCTAGCCATACTGGCCCAGGAGGGCAGCAGTCTGCCGGTAGTTAGCTTTCTAGAAATTTCTTCTTAAATAAGACTTTTTAGAAAGATGGGAATACCCTGATGCTTCATGTCTTATGAACATTTTCTGTCAGGTGTTTATTATTTTAAACCTAATTTCATCTCGTAAGTGCTGTGTATGTCATACTCTATCAAGGGTAAGGGGGTTATTAAAATAACCTGCATCTTTTGAGGGCATTGGTTGATGGCCTAGCAAAAGGCACATGGCCTTCATCTGTCAACTCACAGTATGGAAGCTGAAGAAATAAAGTAGGCATGCGAGTAAGTCGGCAGTTCTGCTGGGCTTTCTTGGGAAGATAAGGTAGGGAGGAGACACGTGGGAGAAAGGAGTCATCCATGATGAATTTTGATTTAATATGTGCAGTTTGCTTTTAGTGTTGCAAAGCAGTGAAGAGAATTATTAACATCTACATTGGAGGTCATTCCAGAGCATCAAATGTAAATCAAAGTGTTATTCTTTACTAAGCACTGAAAGATAACATTTATATAACCTGCTTTTAAGGTAATAAGTTCATTTTTTTATTACTGTAACTGTTTCAAGGTTATTTTCATACTAAAAATATTCCCTCTCCTACTTGAATCTGATTTGTCATAATTTTTGCATGACGTTATAATCTATTGTTAGGAAATGATAATTTCATTTATTTTTATTTCATGGGGAAAATTGTTAACCAGCTGCTTTAACTGCTCCAGATAAACTCACTTGCAGGAGTCCTCCTAAGGAAGGGACATTGCTGATTGATAGGCGCATTGCCATTTTTCTGACCCTCTACCTTCTCATTAAGACACAGTGCCAAAGTCAAATAAATTTGAGAAAAGAAACCAAGTCTCTGCTATTTTGCAAACAGGACAATCAGACTCTGAATTGTCAACAAAAGACAAGGCTGAAGCAATGTCACAAATTTATAGTGGGTGAAGGAGCAGGGTGATTTCAAAGTGAAGTCTTTTTCCATAAATTTTATGATTAACCCATCCTGGGAATGGAACGGGGGCAGTATCAGGCTGTTATGTTTCGATTCGGCCTAACGAAGGCAGGCTTTCCCTGCTGTCCTCTGTACGGGCCGCTGCTCTTTCCATGTGATCACATTTCCTTTAACCGGTTCTTTGCTTCCATCTAAAGCTGTGTGTTTCCATTTAAAAGTTGCATTTTCATTTATAAATCCACAGAATATGTTTTTCAGGGAAAGAAATGTAACTCAATCAGCTTTGCATGGTTTACATAATGTGATAGGCTCATATTTACTATGTGGTTAACAAGAAATAACTGTTACCAACAAAAATCAGGGAATTTAAAAACAACGAACATTTTGCCTGGGAGCCTATGTATATCTCTATATAAATACATATAGACATCTATAAACATCATCGATCCTCCTCATGTGCACATGCCATATATATGTGGATGTGGGATGATGCTTGTTTTTATATATACATATCTATATTTATATAGCTGAAGAAGCGAAACATATTGCTTTTTATTTAAGTGACTCAGTGTGTTCTTCGGGAAGCTTTATCTTACAGCACTTTATCAATGCTGGGGGGACTGGATAATGTAGATGATTTGTTCTTCAGGAGGTCAAAGTTTGACTGTGTAAAATGATCCCCAGAGACATTCCTGTGTCCTTATATTGGATGGAAAATCTCTAGGAAAATTATTCTTAGATGGAAATAAAATTCACTTTAAGTGGCTTAATAGATTTGGATTATTAATTTATGACATCGTTCTCAGTCCGTGTGTACTTGAGCGCACATGTGTTTTGCAGGGCTGCCTGCAGGTGAAGGGATTGAGGAAGATTCCTGGAACCTAAATTGAATTGTGAGATCCTGGTGGAGTGTAGAGGAGGAAAAATCAAAGCTCTTGCTTTCTTTGCAAAAATCACTCAAGAACTGAAGTTCATACTTTATATTTTCTACAGAATATTTTTAATAGCTTGCCTTTGTAGTTGAGAAGTGACACCTGGGCTTTCTCAGGTTCTGTTTGACATCAGTGGCGACTAGTGCTATTTAACTGTGGTGGAAACAGCGAGGCTCCACACCCACATACTGAATAGAAAAGTTTGTGAAGAATGTAATGCCCACAAATGTCTCAGCTGAGGATGTGAGGCACACACAACTGTGACTCCAGTAGAGCACTTAGTCAGCGGTCCATGGTAGGAATTTGTGAAGGTATTTTTAAGCTCGGAACTCATAATTTTCTCTGAGACTGTTTCAAATCCAGTTTACTTTAAAGCAAGGTGATGGACATAGTGGATCTATTAGCTTCTCAGTGCTCCGATACATCCTAATTTTTTTTTCTTTTTTAAATATACTGTATATCATGATCTTAAAAGAATGACCAGTTGTTACCCTGACTCAGATGTTTGTTGTGTTGCTCATGTAACTTCTTCTCACGCTGCCCTGAGTTGTCCCTGCAACGTCCAACCTGTGTTGAAAATTGTTGAAGAACACTGATGTGCCATTCAGATAATAATGTAGTGAGTTCAGGTTGACTGTGTGTTTTCTGTGTGGCGTTCTGTGATATATGTAAATGTGTCACAACAGGAACCCTAAATTCACTCTTAGGTTGCTATGGTGGGCACTTCTGCTTGTTGTTAACATTTTGGGTAATTGTGACAAAACGAAGACACAAATAAGGACTCTGTAGCATTGTCATCAAATGTTATTTTCTTAGATTTACATCAAAAAGACCTCCAAAGACTATGAAACATTGTTTTATCAGCTTCAGTTTTGGTGTTTGCCAGTGTTCCTACATATATGTAGCATTTTTACTTTCTTGGACTATTCAGGTTTTGCTTTGCTGAATTTATTTATTTATTTATTTTTTATGTATTTAATACAGGATCTACAGGGTTTCACTACGTAGATGGGATTTGTAGTGATTCTTTTGTTTTCACCCTCCCGAGCGCTGGGCTTACAGGCATGTGCCATCGTGCCCAGTCTCAATCACCATCTCAGCTTGCCTCAGGGGCGGGGCCAGCAGCACCGGATGCCAGGGAGTGAACCCCAGCCGCTGCGCTCCACCTAAGCAGGTGCTTTAATCTCCTGAGCTATCTGGCTGGCCCTTGCTTCACTTAATTTTAACAGATACTAAAATTATTTCAGTTGGATACTTAAAAGGAATTAAAAGTATAGCCTGGTGGTAGACATAGGAAATCCTAGCACTCTGGGGCTGAGGCAGAAGGATTGCAAGCTCTAGTCTAGCCTGGTAACTCTGACTTGTAAGATCCGTGTCAAAAAGAAAAAAAAGAGCTGACGCGCTCCATGCAAAGTCCTTAGGTTCAAGCCCCAGTCTCTGTGTTTCGTTGTCTCTGTTTCTCCCACACAATGTGTGTGTGTATATGCATGTGATATATAATGCACATATATATGGAATTAGTGCACAGTTTTAGCCAGTGCTTACATGTGTTATATGTTCATTTCTTGATAT
>NDGN011348778.1:0-20028 GCA_002564285.1 Tympanoctomys barrerae | reverse complement strand
TCTGAGAAGCGGCGCTGAAGGGAGCATTCCTGGATAGGGTGCAGGGTGGGGTCTCCCAGGATCCTCCCTGTAGGGCGCGGGGGGGGGGCAGCTGAGAGGATCGTGGAGGGTACGGGGAGGGCGAAGAGGGCCTTTTTAAACTGTGCTGTGTGCGTCTCAGATCCCAGTGCACTCACGCTGATATGTGTCTCCAGTCCTTTACAAATTGAATAAATAAATAAATAAATTGATAGGTTCTTCCTAATTTACTAACTTGCCCAGGCTGGATTTACTTTGGTTTTTTTGCCTCGGTCTCCCAGAGTGCTGCGATTACAGGAAGCCATCAGATCTTGCTACTTAACAGATTTTGAACCTTATACAAGTATATTATAGGAGAAACAATCGTTTTCAGTGTTGTGAGGAATAAGGCTTTTCCTCATAGGAAGCAAATGAAGGAAATGTAAAACCTGTAGTCTTCTGTTTCACTTGGGCAACATATGCATGATTTTCTTTTTGTCTTTGTCAACTCAGTTTACATCTTCAGTTTAGTACATGCAAAAACACGTCCTTTGTGAGTCACATGTTCTGGTGCAGACCTGGGCCTCCCGGCTGTGCTGAGGCTGGGTCACTGTGGGGTTGGCCGGGCCGTGGCTGCGCTGGGGGTGGGCAGGCCCCTGGGCCTACAGCAAGGCCGGTGCAGCAGCCATGTGCTCCTGCATGTAGCTCCGCAGGCTGCAAGAACGTCCCACGTTGTGTTCTCAGCAGAATGCGGAGCCCCTGCGCTTTCAGCCCCACCGCGCTTCCTCTCCTTTACTGTGCAGACCACACTGGTTGTTGCTTCCTCTCCATCAGAGGTCAGGTCCCCTGGGCCTAAGTTTCATTACATGTCTACTTTTTTCTTAATTCATGGCCCTCTCCAGACCCCACTGGCTGTGTGGGTCCTGGCAGGTCACCAGCTGTGGCACTTGTCGGTAGTGGTGACACCTTTAGAAGGCAGGGCCTTGCAGAGGTTAGGCCACCCCAGGTGCCCTGCGAGGGGATGTCAGAAACCAGGCCTCCCCTCTCTTCACTTCCAGGCCTCCGTGAGGTGGGCAGCCTCTTCCATGATGTCCTGCCACCGCCACGTCTGGAGCCACTGCGGGCCAAGGTCCAGCGTGCTCATGGAGTGCAACCTCTGATGCAGGGCTCCAAGCCATTCAGTGACAGGAAGCTGACAGCCAAAGAAGGAAGGCCCTGGGGAGGTGACAGCCAGCCTGGGGCAGGAAATGTACAGTGGGAGCCTGGACGGCCATGGGGCCAGGAAAGGAAGACAGAGCTGAGGGCTGCACCCAGAGCCTTCAAGGACTTCCCTAGGGCCACCCACAGCCAACACAGTGGACCTCAAGGAGCACCCTCCAGTTGACATGTCTCAGAGCTCCCCCGAGCAGGTGGGGCAGGTCCCTGGCACTGCAGGCCGGGCTAGCGCACTGCCTGACTGCTGGCCCCGCTACGTGATTCCACTGGAACTTTTCCATTCGACCATGGTGCGCAAGCGCAGCCACGCGGCCACTGCGGCTTCTGCTTTCTCCTGTACTGCAGCCAATGAATGCGTGACAGCTGGTCTGCGCTTAATGGCTCTGCCCACAGCTGGGCTAGCACGCGTGCTGGGCGTACCTTCAAGGCAGGCGAGGACACGTGTAGCGAACGTGCTTTCCATCGATCCTACATTTGAACTTCTGAGGGGTTACCAGAGAGGCCTGGCCGCTGTGAGCTGCCTTCCCTGTCCCCATGGTATCTGTGTAATGTAAGGATGAAGAGTCTTTTACAGCTCCATGGCTAGTAAATACAGACAGAACAATGGAATTTGAAAATAACTACTCTGTAACCCTATGGAGTATCAGGTCCAGGCGATGACCAGTGACCAATAAAAACCACCAGCTACAAGACTAGTGGGCGAGGGTGGCCCCAGCCACGGAGCAGGCCCCGTCTCTGGGCCAGGTGAACCACTGGCCTAGGATCTGCGTCTGGCCCAGGCTTCTCCAGTTCCTGGGAAATGGGGAGAAAGATGGGCACTGGATGCCACAGCGGGGAAGCAGCCAGCTGAAGCCAGAGTGTGGACTTTCCCCAGGCTGGACGGCCTTCAGTCTTGCTCCGCTGTCACCCCCATAACAGAATACCCGAGACTGGGAAATTCACCAAGAAGAGGTCTATCGTGCTCACCGTTCTGGTATCTGAGAGCCTGGCACCTGCTGCGCTGGGCTTTGGGCAGGGCCTTGTGCTACCTGCCCCTGGAGGGAAAGCCAGGGCCAAGGAGACCAGTGTTTGACTCCCGCTCCAGAAGTACACAGTCCTGAGACCATCAAGGAAACATGAGCATGTGACAGGATCAGATCCTATGGAACTGCTGCGGATCCTCTTAGGTGTGGCTGTGGCCGACTTGTGTTCAGCTGGCTGGACCAGCATCAGATCTGTGGTCTGTGGAGGTGTCGGGGCTAAGGCTCAAACGGAAACGATGCACTGATAAAGCCCCTGGTCTTCTGCTCGGTGGGTTTCACGGCACAGCCCCGGGCCTGCGGAGGACCAACCACAGTGCGGGAAGGGTCCCCAGAGGCTGCCGCAGACCTGGGACCTGCACCTCCACGACGGTGTGAGCCGGTTCCTCACGATAAACCCCACCACCTGCACACAAGCTCACACCACAGCTGTTCTCTGGAGAACCTGAGTGGAACAAGGGTAGTGATGGCACTGTTGTTCAAATGAAGGGCCTCAGAGGTCCTGGAGACAGGGCGGTGTGGGGCTTCTAGAGCAAGCCCAGCAAAACAAACAGAAAACAAAAATAAAAACCTCAGGAAAGACATGGCACAAGACTGGCAAAACCTAGTAACTACTGGAGCCAGCTGGATATATGGGCCTCATAAGAACACTCAGGACTTGTGTGTATGTTGATGTTTTGTAACAAAAAGCTTTTATTGACAAGGGGGCTTTCTAGAAGAGGAATCACTGTCCTTTTTACAATCTGGTTAGTCCTCAGGAAGGCCGACCGGGCTGGCAGGCCTTGTGGGGCTGCCCTGGGCGCCAGGGTGTAAGGCCTTGTTGCAGGGCGACAGGACAGCCCTGCCTCAGCACCTTCCTCAGATGCTCGCAGGGGATTCCCTGGAACCCAGCTAGCAGGAGGCCCTTGGCTTTGAGCTTAGTAACTACTGAGCTTTATTTTGTATACTAAGCTCCTGAGGGTACTTAGGGCCACGCAGGGAAGCAAGCTAACACCCACCTGTGGCTCAGCGTGCTATAGAAGTGGGCTCAGGAGGGGGCTATTTCCAGGGAACACCTGAATGTGTCCCTCTGAGGAGTTAGCAGTGAGTACGGGCTGGGTCACTCCTAGGGCCCTTTTCTCACCCAGCTGCAGAGGTGCGGAGGGAACCCCAAGGCAGGAGGGGCTCCCCTGTGGCCCCACACAGTGAGCCAAGCCACAAGACTCTGTGCCAGGCTGATTCAGTAGGCCAATTCTGGCTGGGCTGGACTTTGTACATGACCCCAAATGGGCAAACCCAGAACCAAGGGCTGTCTTTGGCAATCGGTGACCATGGACCGGCTCCTGGTGCCATCTCTGCCACCAGCATCATGAGACCCAAAGGAATGGCTGTGCCCCAAGCCATAGCGTCTCTGCCTCTGGCTCTCAAGGGCTCAGCCTGAGGGGTCCAGGCTGGGTGTGGAGGCAGGGAGCTAGGGGTGTCTCTACAGCCAGAGGGCAGAACTGAGCAGTGGGTCACAGCCAGGTCCAGGACCTGCGCTGCTGGAACTCTGGCTTTGCTTCAAAGGGCCTCTGGGCCATCCTCAACAAAACAGCTGGCCGGGGCGTGGCCTTCCTGGCGCCCTCACTGGACTCCTGCTTAGACATAGTCCAGAATCTCTGTCTCCATCTCATTCTCACTCCCATCAGAGGGCTTGAAGTCTTCCTCCACTTCCTCCTCCTCCTCTTCCTCCTCCTCATCTTCCTCTTCCTCCCCAGACTCAAACATGAGCTGCTCTTTTGGTTGGTCATCCTTGGTTGGGCTGGAGAAGAGAGCTGGGCCAGGAGGAAACAAGGTCGCGTGTGTCCCAGCGCTGGCTGTGGCCTCCAACAGGCTGGAGGGTTCCTTGGGAGCCCTTTTCAATGACAGGTGCCTGGATCCCAGGGCCGGAGAAGCTGCTCCGGGAAGTGAGGTGGGGAAGGGAGGCTTGGCCTCAGATGGCAGCCGCTGCCCTCTGCACACCGCCTGTCTCAGACCCCAGGACCCAGAACCTCGGTGGGCAGCAGGCGGCAGGGCTGGGCTCCCAGGACTCCCACAAACCAAGGTGAGCAAATCGATCTCCCCAGGTACCACCTCTCAGGAGCAGGGTCCTGGCCTCACCCCATGTGGCTCTCACCTGGCCTCTTGGAGCGGATGGTCTGCCGGATCATGACGGACATAGTGTCCCTCAGGTCATCGCTGGTCTTGGGGAGACACCACCCGTCCCGTTCTGTGCACAAGTGCTCTGCCCCATCATTGCGGTGAATGATCTTCTGCAACCTGCAGGTAGGAGGTTGACATGGGAGACAAGACTCCAGAGGCGTCGGGGCTCACAGAAGCCAGTGGGCAGCCTGGCAGAGGTGGCACTGAGGCCAGTGCACTCAGAGGGAAACCCGAGAGGAAGTGGTTGGTCCCAACTAGCTTCCTGGGCCCCAAACTGCACCCCAAGCTAGGCAGTGACCAAGCACATCTTTCTGAGGACAGTCATCGCCTCCCCAGATCTCAAGACAAGGTGACAAGCTGCCCTGACCTCCCGCCCTCGTGGCTGCCCCTGCAATTCTTTAAACGTCACTAAGAACAGGTGGACCGAGGGGTCCCGGGGTTCTGATAGGCAAGGGAAGGGTGCCAGGGGCCTCCATGTGAGCGACTGTGGAGGGAGTGAAGGCACCCGAGTGAGCGGGGTCCCTGCAGCCACCCAGCTGCTTCCTCAGGGGACGCCAGTGCCAAGCCATCGGCATGCTGCAGGGTCCTGGCAGCAGGCAGCCCCCAGCCCCCAGCCCCGGGTCTTCCTGCTGACACAGTGCAAGAGCTGAAGAAAGCACTGTGGTCCCAGGCAGTTTCCCAGCCCCGCCCAGAGTCCCAGGCCCCACTCAGCGGTTAGGGCCCCTCTGCACGCACTCCTCCACGTTCAAGTCGCACAGCTGGTAGAACATCTGTCGATAGGGTGGCAGGGCACCCTCCTGGAAGATGTAGACCGAGTCCTGGGGACAGAAAGGACGGGTGGCGAGTGGGGGCCTACAGCAGGAGTGCTGGAAAGCCCTGTGCTGCGAGCTCCCCTGGGGCCTCCAAGGACCAGGGTGGGTGTGGCGACCCAGGCTGGGCACCAGATGTGGAGGAAGCAAGCTGTGACTCCCCGGGAGGCTTGAGGGGCGGGGAAGCCACGCCCTCTGGGATGCCCACCGCCCCACATGGGGCTGTGCCTCGCTGCCTCGCGCTCCCGCCCCCTCCCCTGCAGGCTGCCTTGACAGCCCTTCCAAGAGAGAGGCAGGGGCTAAATGTCTTCTTCCCTTTGCCCTCCCAACAGCTTGAGAGGCAGGGCTTGAGAAGGCAGCTCCCTCGGGCACTTGGGAGCCAAGGTCAGGGAAGCCCCGAGGCAGGCCCAGAGCCTCCGAGGCTCTAGGGATGCTGCGTCCATCCATCTCTCACACTCTGCCCCTGCCACCTCAGGCCGGGGTTCCACGGTTTGGCCTGCAGGCTCGGGGCTGCTCCCCCCGAGGGCTGGTGAAGCATGGGGCCCAAGTGTGGGGAGGTTCCAGAAAGTGCTGACTGCAGCTGGGTGACGCACGGGCAAAGCTGAGCCTGTGTGGACCTCTTCCAGCCCCATCAGCGGCCCGCAGCTGCGCCCCAGATGCTGTGCTTCAGCTCTGAGCTCACACACATGCCTGATTCCCATCATCACAGCGGTGGATGCATGAGGCCTGGGCTCAGGAGGGGCAGCCTCATACTGCTGCTGGTGCCAGATTCCCCCTGGGAGCCCCATCTCTACCCCACCCAGGGCTCACACCCTGTGTTTCTGGAAGCCCCCAAGGTGGGAGGGGCTCAAAGGCAATGGGCGGGCTCAAAGCCCCTCCAGAGTACCACCCACAGCCTCCCCCCCCCACCTCCACGCTCATCCAGGCCCACAGCCTGGGCTCCCAGAATACCCACCTTGAGCTTGTACTTGTTGGAGGCCAGTTTCTGGGGGCTGGCTGTCATCGAAGGGCCAAAGCCCTGCTTCAGGTCATGGATGCTGATGAGCTGGGTAGCTGCACGAGGCAAGGGCAGTGCTTGATGAAGGGGCGTGGGGACCCCGCCTTCCCGCACCCGCCTCTCTCCTCAGGTGGGAGGAACGGCCAGCAGGCCCTGGATGGCACCCAGTGGCGCCGCCCACCCCATCTCAGAGCCATCCCTCCGCACAGACGCTGTGGCACGTACACGTCTTCTTGACAGTGATGGGGAGGCTGTAGTTATACGTGCTGCGCTTGGCTTTGACGGGCATGTCGCTGGAGTGGTAACCTGTGGGTGAGGACAGGCATGCCTGGAGCCAGACCGGGTTCCCAGAATCAGCTCCGGGGACGTGTGCTGGCCTTCCAGGCTGGGAGCCGACACCACACCCATGCATGTGCGTGGCCTCCCTGTGGTCCTGGGCCTATGCCGCCTGGCAGGGCCACTCTCATGTCTATGCGACCCCATCCCACGGATTCTCACAGAGGGGAGGGGGTTTGCACTCTCTCCAGGTGAACCCTCTTGTTACAAGAGGCTAAAATCGGGAAAACACAAAGACAAAACAAAGTTTTCAGCAGTTTCTACCGTATTTCATTCCACAACGGATTCGGAAGTCAAGGACCTGGTAAATCTTGGCCTCTGGGTGTTTTCGGGGGTCGTAGCCAAATCGGATCCACAGGCTTCTCCAGGGGCCCGTGATCTGGGACAGGAAAGGTGCGCTGTGAGAAGTGCCGAGGCCGGCCGGCGCCTGGGCTGGGCCAAGCCCCACCAGGGGGCAGCAGAGGCCCAAGAGCAGCTTCCCCCCAGCAGGACCTCTGGCTCTCCGCAGAGCCACCCAAGGCCTACTCTCCTCCTGGGCTGGGTCAGAGTAGAAACTGAGTTGAGGCTGAGGCTGCAGATCCATGGTGTGACATGTCACCTCAGCCCGGGCTTCTCCTCAAAGGCCGATAGGACCTCTGAGGCCACCTCCAGGGAGGAGCAGAGGGTGTGGCGTGTGCGGGCACCCAACACCTGGTCCTCAGTGTCCTCATGGCAAGGCCTTCTCCAGCACAAAATCCTTCTCTCACTTCACCCTGAAGTCACTGGGTATGGCCTAGAATGTCACTCGGAGGCTGTGCTCAACACTGGGGACTCAGGAAGTGGAAACCTTTCCAGCTGGCTCTACCACCACCTCAGGAGGCCAGGTGGAGTGGCACCAGGTAACAGGGCCACCTGCTCATGCCACCTCAGCTTTGAGGACCACACTAGCAGGAACCAAGGCTGTGAGTGGCCAGCACTCACCATGTAATAGGCCAGGAAGGGAAGCAGGATCTTCAGCTTGTCGGGATGGACGCTGATGTTAGCCTTCACAGCATTGCGTGACCAGATGGGGCGGATCTCAAACAGCTGGCAGGGTGGAAGGCAAGGGCAGAAATGAGCACCAGCAGCCCCTGCCCCACCATCCTGGCCCCCTGGGTCTGGGCCCAGCGGGTCTCTCCAGAGGGGATTCCCGCACAGATCAGGGCCTTAACAAGCCAGGTCAGTCACCAGAACACAAGGGCATGCCCCCACACACACCCGTTCTCATGCAGGTCTTGGCCCAGCCAGGGAAGGGGGCTGAGGGAGTACAGGCTGCACCCTAGGAGCCCAAATAGGTCTGAACTGAGGCACTACAACAGCAAGGAGACGTCCTGGCCAGGGAGGACTGCAAAGGCCACCATGTTGAGGGCATTGAGACCCCTGCTGAGAGGCAGCAAGATGGCCTGGTGCACTCCTTAAGAAATGCCCACTGGCCGCTGGCCACAAGCCGACTTCGGCTTAGATGCGGCAGGTGGAGCCCCAGGGCACACCTCGCCAACATCTGCTGAGGACCTGCCCTTCCTGCAGATGAGCACTATGTACAGAGGCCCCAGCCTCACTCTGCTTGGGGTGAAGCCACCAGGCCTGGCACACGGTCAGCCCCCTTGGCTGCGAGATGCCAGCTCAGCAGTGTCATCACTTTCTAACCACACACCCAGGTCTTCTCCAACACTTAAAGAGTTTGTTTTTTTAATGCATGTGGTTGTTGCGGGGTCTCACTACACAGCTCAGGCTCATGGTGAACCTGATTTCAGCCTCGCCAGCGCTGGGATTACAGGTGTACGCCACTATGCCTAGACTCTGGCCAGCTCAGCCCACCCAGGGGTGGGGCTGACGTGGCATGTGGTGCCAGGGATTGAACCTTGGTCCCTGTGCTTGCCTACGCTTGTCTAGACAGACACTTTAGTCTGCTGAGCTATCTCGCTAGCCCCATTGCTTAAGGATTCTAAGAAGGATCTTCAGCCTCGGGATGCGAGATTTACACTGGTGGCAGACAGGAGATGTGCCCAAGCACTAAAGGGCCAATCTTAGCAAAGCCAGCCCAGGGCCAGGACAGGGCTGGTCAGCAGCTGGATGTCTGGCAGGGCTGGCCAGGGCCGGCGCACCTTCCTGAGCTCCTCCTCCACCTCCTGGTCTATGCGGTTGGTGCAGGCTTTCTTCCACGTCTGGGCAGCAGCCTCCAGCGGCTGCATGGGCACCTCACTGTCCTCGAAGTTGACAAAGATGGCATTGTGGGGACGCCGGGCCCTGCTCAGGCCGATCAGGTTCTCACCAGAGATGGCGGGGCTGTTGTAACCTTCCCTGGGGACAGAGAGGACCACTGAGGACATGAAGCCTGGCAGGCAAACCGTGCCAGCAGCCCACATTTGGGGGTCCGTTTCCCAGAAACAGCATGAGGAGGGGCTCAGAGGTGGCTGCTGCAGAACAGAGCGGTTGTGCCTGCCAATGGTGACTCACGGAAGCCTGGGGTGAGACCCAAAGGTCCTAGAGGCTGGGGCCCTGGAGGGCACTTGTCACAAGCTGGAGGCCTCTCATCTGCATGGAGCCTGCACAGCACAATGCAGTGAAAAGCTGGCAGCTGTCCAAGTGTCCACTGTCTGGGATGGCGAAGCCAGGACAGGCACAGCCGCACGAGAGCTCCATCGCTGTGACGGTGACGGTGATGAGGGCTACACCTCCCGACGCTGGCTTTTATGAGGTTCATTTATCCAGCCCTCAAATGATCCTACAAAGAAGCACCTTCCCAGGAAGTAAGAGGCCACAGAATTAGGAGTCTTGCACCAAAAGCCATGACACAGAAGCCAGGGACCATGGCCCAGTGCCCCGATCCAGCCGTCCAGCAAGCACCTAGCAGAGTGCCACCTGGCTCAAGGCATCTCACAACCGGCTGGCGGACAAGCAAAGGATGCTGCCAAGCCGCGCAGGCTGGAGCAGGGGCTCCCTCTGCACAGCCACGCTGTGTCCCGCGAGTGTCGGGCAGCCTCTACGGGGATGTGAGTAACAGGCAGGTGCACGTGCGTCCCAGGGAGACCTCGGCACTTTCCTTAGTCTGCCGTGGCCATGAACTGCTCTAAAAGTCTTAAAACAGCTGGGCACGGTGGCACAGGCCTGTAATCCCAACACTCAGGAGGCCGAGGCAGGAGGTTCATTGAGAGTTCGAGACCAGCCTGGGCTGCAAAGTGAGCTCAAGGCCAGCCTGAACTGCAAAGCCAGACCCTGTCTCAAAAAAACCACAACAAGAGCCCTAACACACATACAACAGAGCAAGTGCTGTACAACTCCAGGTGCGCGCTGGCACACGACACACTTTGGGCGCTTCTCACATACCTGTAATGGTCACCTCTGGATATTGAGGCAGAAATGGGGGACTGGACCAGAAACCCCCCGCCTGGACATCACCATTAATCACATGGCCACTACTATTCCCCGGACCCCTGCCCACTCAGGCACTGGGGAGGACACTGTCAAGCACGGAAACCACACAACTGCTGTTTGCCTTTCTTTAGCCTTGGAGACTGAAGCCAGGGCCTGACTATAACTCCAGCCCTCTTGCATTTTTTGAGACATAGATTAAGTTCCCAGGCAAGATCGGCCTTGCGATCCTTCTGCCTCAGCCTCCCAAGCCACTGGGATTACAGGAATACATCATGGGCCCTGCTAACTCACAGTTTCATTCAGGAAACTGCTGCTTTTTAGACTTAGCTTTCTGGGCCTGCCAAATATCTCAGCAGATTAAAGTGCCTGAAATCAGGCACAGGGCCTGTGGTTTGATCCCCAGGCCTGTCATGCTGGCCCCGCCCCCAGGGAACGCTGAGACTGGGCGTGGATTACACGCCTGTAATCCCAACCCTTGGGAGGCTGTAAACAGGAGAATCACTACTGAGTCTGATCTAGTAGACTCTCAACACCCTGTAGACCCTTCCCTAAAATACGGGGAAAAAAAATACGTTTCCCTTTTAGCTTTTTAAAAATGTATTTACTTTTTTTGGTTTTTTTTGAGAAAGGGTCTTACTGTACAGTCCAGGTTGGCCTTGAACTTGTGGCAAACCTGAGATCTAGGATTACACATGCAGTGCCACACCTGGCTCACCTCTATTTATTTATTTACTTAATTTATTCTTGTGGCCGGCTCAGCCAACCCTGGGCTGGCACAGCATGTGGCACTAGGGATCAAACCATGGTCCCTGTGCCTGCCTAAGCAGGTGCTTTAGACTGCTGAGCTATCTCGCCAGTCCACCTTTATTATTATTTTTTTTCCACCTTTATTTTTAAGCAGGGTGTCATTACTGCTTTGCCCAAGCGGCCTGCACATCCTGGCCCGGTGCTCCCGCTGATGTCCTGAGTAGCGGGGACGGCAGGAGGGCCACCTTCCCAGTCTACATTGTGCTGCTTTTTCTACATGAGCACATCGTTGCTGCGCACGTAGGACAGCAGGCCACTGGCACACTAGGAAGCGAACTTCACAGGCACGGCCAGCCTGCGCCCTTTAAGGCTGCGCCCCTGGGAGGAAACCATCGTCACAGGAGCAACACTGCCCTGCCCCCAAGCCCAGTCACCCCAGGAAGGGAGCCAGGCCCCGTCTCCTGAGTGTCACTGCAGGGAAAGTGCTCGGGGCATGGAGAGCTGTTGGAGGTGCCACCAGGATCAGCCTGGAGGGCTCCCTGGGGGAGCAGGGACCCATCTGACCAGTCTCCGCAGGCTGTGGGAAGTGTGGGGAGAAGCCCACACACAGCCCGACAGGGCCTGGGAAGAAGGGCAGCTCCCCTTCCATGTGTTAGAAACCGGTCACAGGAGGAAGAAAAGGTGGCCTGGGCCCGAGGGTGGCTGGCCCCTCCTTGGGAGCAACCACGCGCTGGCCACGTGGGGCAGGGCAGGGACTCTGGCACGACTTCCCAGCGCCAGGCCAGCTGTGCAGAGGGGCTCCTGTCTCCTGTGGACTTTTGTTTCCAACTCAAAACATTCAGAGATACGTGACCTAGAAGAAAGGACCAGAGCGCCACACCACGCTCCCGACACTCCCATGTGGGGCTCCCCAGCAGGCACAGGTCGCGGGCACTCAGCAGGGCGGGGTGCAGGGGACTCTTCGCAGCTCTGTTCCTCTAAGGAGCACAATCCACCCTCACAAGCAGAACGGTGGGGGAGGACTCCACAGGTGCAGGAGGCTGTACCCAAAAGCCACGCGCGAGGCCCTGGGGACAGCTGGGGACATGATCGGCCCTGGCACAGCTGGGTTCACTCCAGAAGGGCAGTGTGGTCTGACCAGCACTCTGTGCCTGCCGTAGCTACAACCACAATTGCAGTTCCTGGACCCCCACTATCTCCTGCCTCAGCTGCCCGAGTTGCTGGCATTACAGCTGGGCACCCCTGTGCCCACCCAGCTCAGGGCATCTGTGTGAAGGCAGAGAACAGCACATCTCAGAGGATGGGCTCTAAGCCTGCTGCTGCACCCAGGAGACTTCACGCTGCCAGTGTCCCTGGCTCCGGGGCGTCATCTCCCAGCCCCTCCCCTTCACGCACCACCCCTGGTCTGGGATTCTCCCCAGGCTACTGCCTGCCCACCTTTGGTACCAACCCCTCCCCCATTTCACAGGTCAGCTCCTGCAAGGCTCCCTGAGCCCCTCTGCCACCCCACCCCACCAGGCACCTGTCCATTTGCTCTACTGCCATGCGGCCCAACACCAGGCTCCAGGACCTGCCCCAGCACCTGCCCTTTCCATAGCATCAGGCCCCAGATGTGCACCAAGAGCCCACATTTGCCAAGGAAACTGCCTCAGCGAGCACCCCCACCCACGGGCCACGCTTCTCACTGCCCTCTTTCTGTGCTCGTCTGTTGGCGCACATCTTGCTACCCAAAAGTTTTCTCCACGAGGCCTAAAACTACTGGCCCAGGCCAGGCTCTGCTCTGGGCACCAAGGTTATGGCAGAGAAGAGAGCAGGCCAGCTGCAACCTTCGGAGAGCTCACAATAGAATGAGACTTTTCGTGTCTGGTTTTACAAAAAGCAAGTACGTGAAACTAGGGACAGGGTGGGTGGTGCTGAGCCCTGAGGAAGGACCAAGGAGTTCATGGGACAAAACTTGATGCTGCCCACGTAGCGTGGGAAGCCGGCGTGTGCTTCTGCGTGCATAAAATGGGTGCAACACAGTCCTGCCAAATCCGTAAGGGGCTGGGGTGACACCCAGACTTAGCAGCTCCCCACAGCCTGGAGTGAGGAAGGCAGGGACTGCTACGAACGTCACGTTGGGCATTATCGAACCCCTTTTCTTCCTGTTTGGCCACTGTTCAGTCCTGGCTTTTCTGCAGGGGAACCCTCTTTGTCCAGGTCAACAACGTGCGCCTGGCCTCCAGGGAAAAGCCCCCTCTGAAATGCCCCGCTGCCTCCCAGCACGCCCTACCCCGGCCTTCAGTTACAGTCTGTCAAGGGGTCGTGTGTGGTCTGAGGGGCTGAGTCACCACCGGGCTCTGCACACCCTCATGCAGCAGAGCACACCAGACTCCAGACATCTGGCGCCTGTCCCCAGGAAGGCACAGGACAGACCACAGCTGACCACACAGTGGGCAATCTGGGGAGCCACCGCCAGCTTGAGGGGACCACACGGGGAGGTGGCTGGGGACTGGGCAGACCCAGACCAGAGGCACAGAGAGGCTGGGGTCCTGCAGGTGACCTGCCGAAGGGACACAGCAGAGGAAAGATGGAGGCCAAAGAAGGGAGCTCGGCGTGGGACGGAACAGAGAGGCCATGTGGGGCAGCAATGCGCGGGGCCAAGCGGATGTGCACGGGCAGCCTTGGGTAGTGGGGTGGCTGGGCAGTAAAGAGGGAATTAAACCCAAGACCACAGCTCAGCAGG
The DNA here is from genome assembly GCA_002564285.1 of Tympanoctomys barrerae. NCBI lineage: Eukaryota > Metazoa > Chordata > Mammalia > Rodentia > Octodontidae > Tympanoctomys > Tympanoctomys barrerae. The sequence continues at coordinate 6,630 of NDGN011348778.1, read as the reverse complement.
CCCCTCCAGCCCACAGCCAAGTTCTCCGCAACTCAGAGGCCGGGCAATGACCAGTGCCTATTCAGCTCTTGGTCTGTGCGCTGAGAGGCGCTCCCAGGCCTCCTGACCCTTGGAGCCTGGACCTCTGGCTGCAGCGCTGCCACAGCGGGGCACAGCCCTTACCGGTGCTGTGTCTCTGGTCGGTAGTAGTAGTCCACTGGGGTATCCAGGCGGGAGAAGATGGGCGGGGGGATGTAGAGTGGCAGGTCCTGCTGGAAGAAGCCCTCCTTTTCAGGCTTGAACATGACTATTTTGTCATACAAGGACATGTGCTTGCCCCCTGGCCCTGTGTGGATGGCCAGGTACTGGAAGTCAGACATTCCTGGAGAGAGAAGGGGACGCGTGGTGGACACTGTGCAAGGGACACTGGCCCAAGGACTGGCCACTGTCACCCCATCCTCTGAGAGTCAGGAGGTGACGGTGGTTCAAACAGAAACAGCAGCTTCCTCCCGAATCCATGGCAGGCCCACAAATACCGACAGCACAGGGATCTCCCTTACCCTGGAATTTAAAAATGGTGGAGACAACGCCCAGGATCTCCATGTCGTATGTGGCCTTGGGGAGGGGCTTGGCCTCGGGAGCCCCTCTCCACTTCCTTGTCTTCTTCCGGATCCGCAGCAGGAGGCTGCTGGTACTGAAGCGGTTGGCACACACGGGGTGACAGTATAGATCCTTGGGCCGGAAGTACAGCTCCAGCCTCTTGGTGGGGTCTGTGTAGATCTGCGGCAGGATGGAGGGAGACAGAGGGAGGCAGTGAGCCAGCAGGTGACTGCTCTTCTCTCCATGAAGCAGATAGTGATCCAGGAAGGGTGGGGGGGTTGGGCTCCTTCTGAGCTCCTAATTCGCTGAAGACTCTGTATGAAGCAGGTACTGGGGGGACCAGGGCTTTCCCACTGTGCTGCGCTCGACCCTTTTGGTCTTTTGGGACCAGGTATCATAAATTACTAACCTTTACATCCTGGGCTTGAAGCTTCAATCCTCCTGCCTCAGGCTCAGTCCCAGAGTGCTGTGTGCCACTATTCCTGGCTCCAGAGGCGCATTTTAACAACTCAAGTATAGGCCAAATGTGGTGCAGCATGCCTGGTATCCCAGCACTTGGGAGGCTGAGGCAGGAGGACTGCCATGAGTTTGAGGCTGGGTCTACATAGTGAGCTCAAGGGCAGCCCAAACCACACAGCAAGACCCTGTCTCAAAAAGCAAAACCAAAACAAAACAAAAAACCAAGTGTCTCAGTGTTTACTTCACAGACAAAATGAAGAAAAACACTTTTTGGAAATAACAATGGCCAGTGACGAAGCCAGCCCTCATAAATGCTGTCACAGTCAGACTCTCCATCACAGGTGTGAGTGTCATCCTTGGCTTACCTTCCTGGCAGCTCAGGTTTGCAGCATTGAGCAACCTGCTAGGCTAGGGCCGCCTGCTCCACAAACCGCCCATGCTCCTGCAGGCTGAGTGGGGTGGTCAGCCCCCCAGGCAGATGTTTCTAGGTCCAAAGGGGATGGAGTAACCGCTGCCTAGTAGTAACCACTCTGGCCTGTTACCTGTAACCTCGGAAGACCCAGTTCTTTCTCCTCAAAAACTCTTTGACACCCACCTCGTAGCACTGTCACAATTCAGTAAAAACAAGAGTAAGCACTTAGCCCGGAAACACTCGACACACGTTGCTCCCCACAAGGGAGGAGGCGCGCAGCTGTGAAGCAGCAGAAATGCACGCTGAGGGGGCCAGAGAGATGGCTCCGCAGAATATGCGCTTGCCTGGCAAGTGCAAGGGCCCGAGTTCAATTCCTGGTTCCGCAAAAAAATAAAAATAAATGCACACTGGGAGGTCACCAGCACACAGGTCGCTTGCTCCGTGCCCGGACAGGGCCCGGACTCCTGGGAAGCACTTACAGCAGCTGGGAGGGTGGGAGGATGTGGGCCACAAGGGAACCCTGAGCCTGAAGAATCCCCTTTTTCTGAAACAAAGGCCTCTGATCCCTGATGGGGTGGAGATGAGGATGCGCCTGAAGGCAGAGCAAGGCGACCCGAAGCTCTAAGGCCAGCCAGACAAATGCACGAGTCGGCACAGGAGAGACGAATGGGAATGGCCAGGGCTCAGCTGGCACCTGCTGCCGCTTACGGACTGTTTCTAAAGTGCAGACACCGTCAGCGCTACGCGGGGAGATTCTAAAGCGGATGGAACGCAAGCTAAGCACCTAGGTAGCACCACCATTAGACCAACAATAACTGAGTACATGGGGCTGTTCCTTGGTTTTGTTTTTTTTTTTTTCTCTCTCTCTCTCTCTCTTGGGTACTGAGGACTGAAACCAGGGACTTTGCCCTTAAGAACATCTCAGTCCTTATTTATTTACTCATTGATTTATTTGTAACTTTGAGATGAGATCTTGCTACATTACTAAACTGCAGGCTGGGTTCCAAATTGCAAGCCGCTGGAGTAGTGGAATTACAGGCCAGCATGGACACGCCGGGCTGAATCCAGTTTTTAACCTCCCTGTGCTCCAGTAGTATGGACGAGGCAGCTCAGCACCCGTGGGAAGGGCGACTGCGGTGCACACGCTCCACCTTAGGACCAGGAGGCACGAGGGCCGCCGCGGTCACCCTACAATCCTTGGGGGAGGGCACGCCTTTCCCGGTTGCCAAGGGAACCACCCCGCCTGCTGGCCCCGCCCCCTCGGCTGCAGTCCTCCCGCGCTGTCTTTGAGACGCCCGGCCCCTTACTCGCGAGACGCCTTCCTCGCCGCCCAGCGTCTGCAGCATCTTGTCCACATCGCGCACCCCGCCCGGGTACTCCACGCACACCAAGGTCCGCTCCCGACGCAGGTCCACGGGCATGGCGGCCTCCGAGCCCCCAACGGCCGCCTCCGTCGCCATCCCTGAGGGTGCGTCTCCCGAGGCCCGCCAGAAGCCTAGCCTCAATGGTTCCACGAAGGAATCGTTCCGGCTTCCCTCAATGCTCGCGTCGCGCTAAATCCTCAGGCTTTGCGAGACTCGAAGGCCTCCGGGAAGCAGACACCGGAAGAGGAACCCCAAGGAGTTCGGGATAAAAGACCACACAGTTCTTGACTTTTTATTTAAAATAAGTAGGTTGGGCCGAGGGGCGGGGCAAGGGCTTTCTCACCTACCAGCCAGCCAGGGGGAAGATTATAAAGACGCCACCGATATTAGCCAATGAAGAGTCCTGAGAAAGTCAGGTTCAGCCCCAAGTTATTGGCCAATAGGAAATCAAAATTTGGCCGGGTTCCGGTGATTTCATCCAATGAGGGGTTTGGGCGGATTCACGGCAAACTTCCGGTCTGGCGACCCGAGCTGATTTCCGATGTCCCGGATGCTGGACCTAGAGGCGCTAGGCAGCCGGTGACCGAGTTTCTAGCGGCGCTTGAGACTGCAGGGAGTTCAGCGTGGACAGGCCGGGAGCCTGGGGATGGGTGCGCTAAATGCTCCTGTCCCTCGCTGAGCAGGATGCAGCCGCCGCAGTTGGTTAATCAGGGCAGTGCTAAGCACCCGGTGTGTGCTCCGAATTTATATCTGTCATACTGTAATTGGAAGACTCCGCTAGGATCCCCAGTATGAAGGGGATCCTTCGGATAGAAGAAAACCGCATATACCAACAGCTGCGCGTGGTGGACCCTCGGCAGCAGGGACTGTTCGGGACATGCGTTCTTTGTTGGAGAGTCTAGTTATTTGGTTTTGTTGGCTAAATACCGCACCCCGCTCCTGCCCACCGGCGGAATTAATACTGCGAGGCTGATTGCAAGCCATCTGGAACTCTAGGGGCCCACCCTCCAGGGTGACGGCCCTCTTGGTGCTCTTTGGAGAAGCCAGAGGGATTTTTTTTTTTTTTTTAAAGAATAAATTCGCCAGGGGCTCCCTGGAGGTAGGATAGGAGAAATAAGGGTAGAAGAAAAGGAAAATCAAAATTTTAAAGATTGTATATTAAAGACAAACTGCGGCTTGCGGACACAGCCTGGCAGTTTTTCCTTTTCCTAAGACGGCGAGCCTGGGCAACGCCCCTTCAGCGGTCAGTGGCTGGGTGGCCCATTCCCTTTTGCTTGCAAATGACCTTCCACCCACTAACGAACAGCCGCCCTTTTGGCCTTTTCTCGAGCAGTGGCTCCCTGTTGGTGGACCACTGTCTCCCACCCTCCAAGACTGAGGCTGTAGATAATCGAATTGCACAGATTTCGGCCTCTCCAAGCACGTGAGATCCCAGCCCCAAACCACTGCGCTGCGTTCCTCGGGGCACTGGCACCCTGCCTCGTGTGGCTTCCTCTAGTAAGTCCTCAGTCTCGTCCCCTGACCTGTGCTGCAATCTCCTTCTCCACTGACATGGGAATGACATCAGACCTGCAAAGAGAGGGGAAACATTTTAACTCCCAAATGCCACATGTCAGGTACGCTGAGTTTGTGCTCCCCAAATGTGAGGAAGGAACGCTAGGGAACAACGGGGGTTCAGAGCAGGAAATATTTACTGAGAGACAGAGGTGCTGAGTCCAGAGAGGAGAGGACCCAAATGAACTACCCTTGGGCCCGCCTCTCAGGGGAAGCTTTGTAGGGTAAATCACGGGCTGGGTGCAAAGTGGGATGAAACTGCTGATATAGGGGAAAATGAGACTCCCGAGCTGAAAGGTGCCTGGGATGAGTTCGTGTTCTCCAAAACCGAAGAATGAATTTTAGGAACAAACGGGGGCTATGAGCAGAATAGATTTATTGGGGCAAAGGAAGTTCCTGTCGGAGAAGGGAGCAGGAGGGGGGCTCTTCCAGGGACTTTTATGGAGTAAAACCATGCGGTGAGGCAGGTCTAAGGTGGTGGAGAAGACATGGGAACTCGCTTAGGTGGGCATGAGGTGGGACAAAGCTATGGTCAGCCTATAAGATTACAAACACCATTGCTCAGGTAAGATTGATTAAATCTGGTACCAAATGGGGAAGCGAGTCTCCTAGCAAGCAGGCATGAACACAGGAGAGGGTCTCTTCCTGTTGGGGGTTGGGCTAGTGACTCATTTGGGCTCTCAAGATGATTGATACCTATTTAAAACATCAATCCCCCATGTCCATCCCTAGGGAAGTATGTGGTTATATTTGTTCACTCTTTTGTCTTGAGGTCTGGCCCACAACTGGGAGTTTCTTTCTCTTCCAAGGTCACAAAGTCACCTTGTCTTCCATCTTGTCACCTTGAGGACCTGGCCCTGTCTGACTGCCTATAATATTTCTATCTAATTCAGCTGCCTGCAACATTACGATCATCCAACAAGGATGTAAGCATAGCTGCCTGGGTAACGCTGGTCCCGTGGGGGCGGGTCACACAGCAGGTGCACATGAATGGGACCTCTTCTGGCGGAGCCAAGCCCTGGACACCCACCGGGGAGCCATGTCTGTGTGGACGTCACTGGGCCAGGGATGGTGCCTGCTGCTTCTCTCGGGGGAGGCGCACAGGCCTGGCCTTCCGCCTCTGTCTGGAGACCTGCCTCCAGCCGCAGCGGTGATGAGTGCTGGCCTTCTGCCCTGATTCCTTTGACAGTCTAGCCCTGTTTGACTGCATGTGATATTCTCACCTAGTTTAGTTGTCTGCAGTAATGCAGCAGGAATCATCGGACACGCATGTTTATTTTAAGGGGGAAGGTTAAGTTCCTCATGTTGGCCTTGGGACCCTCAGGCCCAGCCCACGACACCCTCATTTCTCTCTTCTGCCACCTGGCTGACTGCAGTCTCCTTAGGGTTTTGCCAGGGCCACCCTCCCTGGTGCCGTAAGATTGGCATGGTGCCTGTCTCTGCCTGTGGCCCCCAAACAGCCCTAGAGCCAACCTCAAGAGACTTGGTCTTGCCTGGGACCCAAGGCAAGGAGGACAGGCCAGGAGCAGAGAGGCCACGGAGGACCAGGACCCAGAGAGGGACAGCACCCACACGGGCCCACCTAACCAGGGCTCCCTAGCATGGGCGAGGCCTTGTGCTGGGCTTCCATACTGCAGCCAGGAGCTGCCTGCAGTGGCTGACAGCTACGAGAAATTGGGGGGGGGGGTGCGGCTCAGTGGTACGGTGTGCAGATGGCACATGGAAGGCCCAGGCTGGGCCCCCAGTGCCCCTTTCCCAAACAGTACCCACTGTAACACCAAGTATGGGCATCGAGCATCGAGGAAGAACATCACTCTGTCTTCCTGTTTCCTGCCTTCAGCCCTGCCACAGACGTTGCCCCCTAGACCTGGCCCCTTCTCCAGACCCAGGAAGGCACTCTGTGAGTTCTTGACCAGGAATAATGTAATTTGAGGGGTGACAGGGAGGAGAGGAAGGGCCTGAGTCACCCTCTCAGCATCCATCCACACATTCATTGCATGAACAAGTGACGTGGGGCACCCCTGGCTGAGGACTGACACCCACACGGCGTGTCCCGGCAACCCCGTGCAAGGAGCCTGTGCGCCGTGGACATGTGGTCTGGACAGAAGGTGGCCCCAAGGAGGTGCCCATCCTTGTGGTGGGGGAGAGCTGGGGCCTGGCAGGGGCTCCCTGTGGAGTTTCAGGAGCAGGGTGAGGAGGTGGGGTACAGGGCTGAGCTGCGGTAGCGGGGACAGAGCAGAAGGCCTGGTGTCTGCAGAAAGC
>NDGN011348759.1:0-13926 GCA_002564285.1 Tympanoctomys barrerae | reverse complement strand
GAGACAGAAATTAAGTCTGGGGATGGTGGTACATGCCTGTAATGCCAGATCTTGGAAGGCTGTAAACAGATGGGTCATTACGAGTCAGATCAAGTAGTGATAGTAGTGAGACCCTGAACACCCTGTAGGCCTTTCCTTAAAATAAAAAAAATTAGAAAATAAAAAAAGGAAACAAAGAAAGTTTTGTTTAGCAGCCATGTAAATAGGTGAAAATAATTTTAATAATATGTTTTATTGAAGTCAATGTATTTAAATAATGATTGCTTCAATGTTTAATGCATATAGATGTGACAGCTACATGGTCAATGTCTTTTTGCTATATTAGGACTCTACACATGGGCCGGGGTGATGGCTCAGTGGAATATACACTTCCCTGGCAAGCGCAAGGGCCTGAGTTCAATCCCTGGTTTTGAAAAAAAAAAAAAAGATTACAATCCAGATGGACATTGGATCTATAAAGAATATTACCTTGGACTAGTCATATTTCCATTCCTAAAGGACTTCATGGGGCATCAACTACACTAATTGATAGTGTCAATGTAAATATTTGGGTTTTCTTTAACATATTCATTTTCTTTAACATATTCATCTATGGACAAACATTCTTGGACAATGATAGAGTAATGAAGTAAAGTACATTTTTTTCTTTTAAGTTTTCCTTTACTGAAATGAGCATTTACTTCCAATTTCTACAAAGTACTCATCTGTAAAAAATTAAGGCTATAAAAATAACATGATTAAAATTATTTTTTATTATTAGGAAATACATGATTACAAATATGAGCATACTAAAACTTAATAAGCATATTAACATGAAAATGTATGATGTAGAAATAAAAGCTTTCTGAAATAAAGTTTAGAATCCAAACAGACATTGATAAGAAAAATAGGAAAATGAAGTAGAAACTGTGAAATCTAAGATTTGAATCTTTCTTTAACATTTCTAGCTCTGCTCCCTCTGAAAAGTTAATTTTTCTTCCTCTCCAATTCCTTATCTGTAATAAGAAAATAAAAGCCCAATTTTATCAAGGTTGCTATCAGGAGGATTCTCTGAAATATCCAATGTAAATCATGCAAACTTTTTTGCTGAAGTACTTCATATTAAAATTTTATTGAAAGTTTTGAATTGTGAATTAGCAACAGTAACATGTGTATTGAAACTGTAAAAAGTCATTTTGACATGCATGATAGGGGGGTAAACTGGATAAAATAGTATGATGTTTACACTCATATGTGCAGCTAAAGATATGGCTTGGTATGCAAGTCATCATCCTAGCTAGCCACGCTATATGTATGCTTATATGCTGATGTAGAAGCAGCCTGGCTTGAAATTCTGACTACCCTTTTCCTGGCTCTGTCTTCAGACAAGTAATTTGTTCACCAGGTAGAACAAGATGAAAAATAGCCAAGTGAGAGAAAGGCAAAGAGGCAAGTGGGGGCAGGCTCCAACTTTGCACATTTACAATGAGTGCCATCTAGATCCGACACTTAAGATGAATGACGGGCATATGTTAAAGACTATATGGCTGTTAGTGACACAGTTGTTAGTAAAACAGCTTTTGGCAGTAAGGCACACCTATGTGTGCTCAGGCGATGACCTTAACTCTTATGGAGAAAAATTGGGAGTATGTTACAATGTTTAGGTTTTGGCATGAACTAACATAGAAGAGACGACACAGGGAAGGAGGTAGAGATAGGCACATGGAGTTGAGAAGTATTGATGAAGTGAAGTTAATGGGATATGGAGAGAGGAAAGAAACAGACACACACACACACACACACACACACGCACACACACACACACACACACAGAGAGAGAGAGAGACCCAGAATCTGGGTTTCTGACTTATGCAAAAAAGTGGAAAGCTGAGAAATGAAAGTGGTAAGATAGATGAAAATAATAGTTTAGTTTTGAGTCAACATTTGAAACTTCTCTGGATTTTTTCTTTTTTTAAATGCATTTAGTACAGGGTGTACAAGGTCTTACTACATAGATTGGACTCGTAGTGATTGTCCTGTTTTCAGCCTCCCAAATGTTGGAATTACAGGCATGTGCCACCACACCCAGTCTCAGTTGCCCTCTGAGCTCACTCCTGGGTTGGAGCCAGCACAGCATGCGGGGCTGGGGATCAAACCCTGGTCTCCTCATCTGCCTAAGCAGGCATTTTAGCCTGCTAAGCTATCTGGCCGGCTTTAAAGCTATCTGGCTGGCCCTTCTCTGGATTTTTAATTGGAGATTTCCTGAGCTGTATGACCTTTTATTTCATAGTATATAATAGATTGAGAGCAAATAAAGGGACACCAGAAAAGTGCAATAAACAATTTAGAGGACCCAGGAATTCTGTTAAAAATAGTATAGCATCTTTGTGTTATGCCAGAGACATTACATCATTTATAACCTGTCCTTACCCCTAATTTTCATTAACAGCTTATAAATACAGGACACTTTCACACTGTTTAAATAAGATCAGTGAGACACAGAGGTTAAAATTTGGCCAGTGATTTGGCTTTAGAATTTCTACAGAAAAGTGAAGAGAAGTGTAGACACATCCATAGGGGAGGTAAGTTTGACCTTGAAGTTCCAGGGCATTTTATAGAAAGTGAAAATAGCAAATAACACGGGGGTGGTAGTAGAGATTGCAAGATAAGAAGTGAGTGAACCACATTCTCCTCCTTCCATATCCCTTAGCACATATATTGACTGCTGTATAAAATTCAAATATAAATAAGTTAGAAACTAATTATTTATTTGTTAAGATAATATAATTCACATGAGACAATCCAGTTCTAATCCATATTAGAAGCCAAGTAGCAATAACAAAAAAATAATAATAATAATAATTCTGTTCGTGATAGCTTCAAACAGGATGGGGGAATCCAGTTCTCAAAGAGGGAGAAGATGCTCTATATCCCTAAAAGAATGATTGTAAATTTTCCAGGTTAGAAAGTATAAGGCAAATGATAATATTTCAGGGTAAGCAAAATTTTCAATTCACTTTTACTCTCTTTTTTGGCTAAGCTCACAGGAAATGACTTACTCTTGAGGATTTGTTGTTTCTGTTTCTAATGTAGAGGATTTGTGAAAGTATGTCTCAAGTTGACCTAGCCTCAGGATTTCAAATATCTTTGTCTTTTCAGAATATGTCGACATGCCATCTAGACTAATGGACTGAACTGTGGCTACTAAACCATATTTCACATTGATTATTTTCTCCATTTAGGTACTTTTGAAAATACGTTCACTTTTACAGCGAAGTATGTTTGCCTCTCTTCTCTTTTGTAATAAGCTCATCAGGCTTTACCAGTACCAATCCTTGCTGTGAATCTTTAATACTAAATCAAGGCCCCAGCGCTGCTTTTGATCCGCGTCTAGAAGAGCTTCCAGCGCTCTTCAAGCCAGCCACGCTTCCTGCACTGCCTTAGGAGGCTCCAGCACGAATGAGCTTCTTCTCCCCTATTTTCTTTGTCTTTCAAATTCTATTTTCAGATATTGTGTGGCTCTTTAGGAAATAGGATTTATGTTACCTCTGAGAAGTTGCCGCTTTGGCTTAGTCAGACATTAGATCTGTGTTTGTTGCAGAGGAGCTTTGATTGAAGGGGTTATGTTCTGGAGTGGTTGCCTGACAATCTGACTTTTTAAATTCTTCTTGAAGTTGCGGTATCCATATGTGACGCTCATGATGTTCAGTCTAAACAAAGCTGCCACTTACGACACCTAGCTTTACGGCCCGGTGCAGAGCAGGTGCACCAAGCAACGCTAAGCATTGGTGGTCTATGAGGGTTCTACTTCTGAAGGCCTCAAATTCACTCGAGAGATGAAGGCCTTGACGGGTAAAGTGGGTGACTTGGGGCCGGCGAGACAGCTCAGCGGACTAAAGTGCCTGCTTAGGCAAGCGCAGGGACTACAGCTGGATCCTGGCACCACAGGCAGCACCAGCCCCGCTCCTAGGAAGGGCTGAGCTGCCCAGAGCTCGGGTGTAGCGGCACATGTCTGTAATCCCAGTGCTGGGAGGTGAAAGCAGGATGATCACCACGAATTCAAGCTGCGTAGTGAGACCCTATAACAACCAAATATATTAATATAGGGCCGGCCAAATAGCTCAGCAGACTGAAGTGTCTACAAGCAGGTGCAGGGGCCCGAGGGTCGATCCCTGGGCCCACCCCCAGGGCACACTGAGAAAGCAAATGAGACTGGGCATGGTGGCACGCGCCTGTAATCCCAGCTCTTGGGAGGCTGTAAACAGGTGCATCACTATGAGTCCAATCTAGTAGTGAGACCCTGAACACCCTGTAGACCCTTCCCTAAAAATACAAAAAATAAAAAAATAAATAAATATAAAGTAGGTGATTTATTCTTAAACTATCTTGTAAAACTCAATGATTAGTTGTGTTACTCTTGGCGCTACAATAAAAGCACTGAAGTATAAAACGCGAATGCTAAGTCTTGGTTTCCTAAACGTATTCATCTTGAAGGCTATTTACTTCTAGATGCAATTTAAATTTGAAACTTAGGAAGGAATAGAGATATAGGATTTGGAAAAAATCTGAGTATTATTTCTTGCAATGTCCCCAGGATAAGAATGATAGATTCTATGCCTATGACATTAAAAATCTACTTGTTCCAGTTAAGTGTTGGCAGATACAACATGTGGCCTAATACACAAGTGTTAGTGACATCATTCTGTAGAGAAAAGAAAATTCTGCCACCACTCTTTTAGGACACTACCTGGACAAAAGAATTAAGTAGACATAAGGCAGACAGGAGAAAAGCTTAAAAATTAATTTTGGTGAAACAGAGACCCTCAAAAAAAAATGAAAGCCAATAGAAGCTGTTGGCATCAATTGCATATTTACTGCTTTGGACAAAGCATAGCGAATTGTGAAAACACAATAAGACCCAACAGGCTTGGGGTGGATCTTCAACTGGGTAGAGACATGAAAAGGAAGATGAGTATTACTGTAATAGGGTTTCTTTATATAGGCTTCTTTCCATTTCAACTTTTCATCTTGGATGATGATAACAACTTTTTTTAATCCTAGTACAGAAAGGGTATCTTTCCTGGGGGACTTTCATCTATTGCATACAAGAAACAGTATGAAGTTCAGAGTGATCTTCTTGTACCTGGTGCTTTCCAAAACTAACTTAAATAGGCAGAATGCCAGGAATAGTGCATTTTAGATAGCATACTCTGAACTCCTTTTCTTGATAAAATGAGTCAGAAAAGTGTCCTCTTAGGACAAGTACATTGAGGTCTCAATTGTTAGTATATAATTCTTGTATAATGCTTCTCAATCTCTGAGTGATTGTTCGATAAATAGTTTGTGAATATTCATATTTTCTATTTGTAGCCATATGACTCTGCATTTATGTAAGCTCTTCATTAATTTCAAAATAGTTGAAGACACTTTTGAGAAGGATATTATCACTAGTTTAAAGTCAGAATAAACTTCAAGTCTTGAAAGAAAGATGTATATAAATAGCATGGAAGAGGACACCATATACCTTGCCATAGAATCAGTCAACTACTTCACATAAATATGCTTGGAGAACTCTTTATACACAAAATGGGTGAATTTTACAACATTAAAGCAAAAGAAAGAAGTTACGCATTATATGGTTCGATTTATCTAAAGTTCAAAAGTTAACAGGTTTACTCTGGTAATTATAATTGAAGAGAGGTAAGTTTAAGTAGGGATGAGCACAAGATGCATTGCTAAAGTGCTGACAATGTTCACTGTTATTCTAGATGCTCAATAGCCAGATAGATATGGGCTAGCTCCTTGTGTTGTGCCTTCTTGTATCAAAATTATTGTATTTACATGATGGGAATAGCACAGAATCAGAGTCAAGGACTAGCTCTTTTTTAAAAAAAAAAATTTTTAGAGACAAGTCTGCAGGGTAGTCAGGGTCTCACTACTAGATCGGACTCATAGTGATCCACCTGTTTATAACCTCCCAAAAGCTAGGATTACAGGCACACGCCACCATGCCCAGTCTTAACTGCTGTCTCAGTGAGCCCCTGGTGGAGGGCTGGCACAACAGGCCCAGGGATCAAACACCTGGCCCCTGTACCCTCTTGCAGGCACTTTAATCTGCTGAGCTGTTTGGCCAGCCCTATCAAAGGACTTGTTTTGCATGTTAGTTATGAGATGAGTGATTTTTGTCAAATTATTTATCCCTCTTTTTTTTTTTAGTTTCTCATAGAACAATTAGGGAATAATTGTACTTATTAACATACAAATTTATTGGAGAATATGCATGTAAAAACTCATGTAACCTCTTACGAACAAAAGCATGCATGAATAAATTTATACCTTGTCACTATGAGATCTTACTGACTATGTTATATGCATACATTCATGTTTTGATCCCCAGCATCACATACCGTGCTGGCTTTATCCCTGGATACATTGAACTGACCACTGAGATGAGGCATGGTGGCACACACCTGTAATCCTACTGTTGGGGAGGCTGAAAACAGGAGAAACACTTTGAATCTGAGCTGCATAGTGAGACGCTGTACCAAATACATAAAAAAGCACATACATACATACATACATACACATAAAATATACCCACATATCTTTTTACCTAAATGGCAGTTCTTCCATTTTTAAATCATTCTAATAACACTAAAATCTTATCTTGCTTTTCCTTATTTCACTCTTACAGTCTTGTACATAAAAATCTGGTACTAAAATGTAGTTTATGGCAAGGCTTGAAGGAGCAGACATAGCCCTAGCACCCTTTGTTTCCTTTTGCAGGAACAGCACTAAATTTTGTGTAACAGTCTGGAGAGTAATGTTGTGTCATATTTATTTCCTGTAACTGGAGGATTAAGCCACATCATCATTGCAAAATCCATCTTCACTACTTGTAAACAATTGAATGGCCTGTTGCCCTACAGCAAAACCAGGTACTCTTAGCATGTATATATGATTTGTGACTGCCATGGTGAGTGGGTCACTAGTAATGAAAGGAAAGAAAATACTAATGTCACGTCTCTGTACCACAACCAGATTCTGGGAGTTGAGGCTCATGGGAGATCAACAACATGGAGTCAAGGTGCACTTAGTCCCAAATCCTTGAGGCTGCCTCACCACCAGAAACTTGTGTTGCTTCACACACACTGAGTGCATCATGTGTTTGACCAAGCGTGGCTGCCCTTTAAAATGAAATGGAGTTAGAATTTTACTGGATTGGTTGTTACAAGGTCTTACTATGCAGCTCAGACTTGTGGTGATTCTCCTGCTTCCAGCCTCCCCAGCACTGGGATTAAAGATGTGTGCCACTATGCCCAGACACTGTGACTGGATTAGCCTGCCTGGGGTTGGGGCTGGCACGGCATGTGGTGCCGGGGATCAGACCACGATCCCTGCACTTGCCTAAGCTTGCTAAAGTAGGTGCTTTAGTCCACTGAGCTATCTTGCCAGCCCTTGAAACACTAAATATTAACTGAGGCAAACTGGACATAGGCTCATTTTAGGTGCACAGTTTCCTCAGAGTGGAAATTTAGACATGTGGTATTGTGGGAACGGTGTGGCTGCTTGGGTGTGTGGCTGTTGGGGTATGTAGCTGTTGGATGGGTGTGCTGGTGGTTGTTATAGGCAGTATTGCAGTCCACACTCAGAATGGAGTTGAAACTTAATTTATTATCTTAATGCATACACAATCCAGCTGCAAGTGCTGTCTCACACTGTGTAGAATTCTGATGGATCTGTGAATCTTCTTAGTTTGACTTTTTTTTCCTTTTGAAACTGGGTCTTGCTATGTAGTTCAGGCTGGCCTTGAGCTCACTTTGTACCCCAGGCTGATCTCAAATTCACAATGATCCTCTTGCCTCAGCCTTCAAAGTACTGGGATTACAGACATGCACTACCATGCCCAGTACTGAACTTACTTAGTTTAAAAAAAAAATGATGGAAGAACTATCTTACAACTATGGCTGTGTAAACAGTTTTGTGACATTAAAAATATTAGGGTCATAAAGTTTGGTCTGGACCTACGATCTTCTACTAATTATCTATGACCAAATGATCTGTGATTGAGGTCTTAGAGCTCTAAAGGCATCTGTCCCTTTCCAGTGAGGTACTTTCTTATTTGCAGGACAATGCAAACCCTTTCCCTTCTAACGCAGTCCATGCTTGATCATTACTGGAGCTTCATTAAATAGATGACTCTTTTTTGAAATAAAACATTGTATGTTTTCAAAAATACTTTCATATCCACCTGTTTTACATAAGAAAGAACTCCCCAGAGTGGATGCTCAGTAAATATATTATAGTTGATATTTTTTCTGTTCAATTGATGAAAAAGCTCTGCTATATTTATATTTTAGTATCACCCATATAGTAAAGAAAAATTTTAATTAATTGGTTTGTTCACAAGTTGTAATTCCATTTGTACAGAGTAGTTAGAAGAAGTCACTTAGGCTGCTACATATCTGGTAGAACGGCCATCTCAGCAGCAGTGATTAATAGATTCGCTCAGCATATTTGAGGAACATGGCAATGTAACAGGGAAAGCACACCAAAATCTTCATGCCATGCTGTTGATCCTAATGTTTTATACATGATTTCTCAGTTCATTCCCAACACATCAGAATTCATTGCTGACCACGGATAAACACATTCATCCTTGTCTCAGTCCTTTGCAAGAGCTTCTTTAGCTTTGTTGTCTTATTTAATTTACTCTAACCCACATCTTCCCAGTGGGATCTACTGTTTTAATGCTTCAGGTTTTTTTCTTTTCTTTTCTTTTTTTTTTTTTTTTGGTTTTGTATATTGGCTTCTGTGTGGGTTCTCTAAAATGAGCCTTTCAAAATTTTAGATTTTTGTTCCAATAAACTACTCACATGGGTTGTCCAATACATATATTTTAATTTATGTACTATAGAGCACCTTCATTTGGTCCTGAAGCTTCATTTTGAACCTAATTTCTATTTCTTTAATTTTTATATTATGTAGTAAATTCTTAAGAACTTCAGGAGGGAACTACTTCATTTATACACATTTTTAAGCTTATCTTCAATATATCTATTTTAATATCAACAGTTTTACTTAGTATCAATTACATATGCCTCTTCTGTAGTCCAAATACAAAGTGATGTTCATGGTTGTTAATAATAAATATAATATTAAATTCTGATATTACTGTATCTTAGTTTCTCTTCTCTCCTTGTTGCTATGAATACTTGACACCCAAAGGAAAGGTTTATTTAGCTCACAGTTAGTGGTGCTTTTAGTCCATACTCAACTGGCTCCAAGGCAGAGTGGCATGTGGTGGCACAGAGCAGCCATTCATGGTGGTGACAAAGAGCAAGAGCAAAAAGAGTGGCAGCTGCTCAGGCAGGTAGCCAGCCTTTCTACCCCCCCTTACATTGCAAAGCACATTACCTGCCTCAGGCCTGGTACAGCACCCACACCCACAATTATCAATCACAAACTCCAGAAGCCGCCCCATGACTGCATGAGGCCTTGGGAGGACACCTATGTATACTGAAATTAAAATTGTTAGCTGGCCAAAAGTATTACATGCTATAATTTGTGTGCCAAATACAAGAAAATAAGTCCAGGTCAGTTTCCTACACCTAAAGCTTGGGAATTGAAGTACAATTGTCATTTATTTATGATTTCACTAGATATCGTGGAACACTTTTTTTCATTAGATTTGACAACAGAATTATTTAACAGGCCACGATTAATGTACTAAAATAGCTTTGACATGCACATTGATTTGCATTTTTTCACTATCACAAGTTTGTAATGTATATTAGAACCCCCAGTTTTTTTTACCTTACTCTTCTAATTTGAATACTTTTCAGCGGTTGCTTCCCTATGATTGTCCACACTAGCTTTGTTGATCTGTTCTTTGCCTTTAAGTTGAACACCAGTTTATTAATTCAGTGAAACCAAGGCTGTTAAAAATTCTGAGGAGGGCTGATGAGATAGGTCAGCAGACTAAAGTGCCTGCTTAGGCAAGTTTAGGCAACCTCAGGGCCCGCAATTTGATGCCTGGCACCATATTCCATAACAGTCCCACCCCCAGGGTGAGCGGAACCAACTACAAAGCAGTAAACGCCTATAATCCCAGTACTGGGGAGGCTGAAAGCAAGAGGGTCACCATGAGCCCAATCTGTGTAGTGAGATCCTGTAACAACCAAATACATTAAATAGATAAATTAAAAAATCCATAGATGTCTTTCACTGAAGATGGCTAGGAGATACTGTAACTTTCTTTTCTGTTCTCTAAAACCAGTGATTTCAGATTCTTCCAAAGTTGTCAGGCAATGTTGCCCGTATTTCTTATTTTAGTCCTAGTGCTGGAGGTTTCTGCCTAATATAGAGACTTTGTTTTACTCTCCCTCCAGTAAATAGAATTTAATGTGAGTGTGAAAACTTAACAATTGGATCAAAATATAAATTTCCTGTAGACTAGATATGAGGACCACTGTGTGTCTATCAAGGTCATTTGTACATTTTATATACAGTATACTAGCATAAAACAGTATCTATTATAACATACTGAAATTGCTTATTGAACTACATTATTTAAAATTATTTTTAAATATACTAGATTTTCAGGGGAGGATTTTTCCAGTATTGGGAATTGATCAGATATGAGTTTTTTTCCTAAGCTATTTTCCCAGACATTTATTATTCTTAAAGTTATTTATTTATTTATTGACCTTGAGCTTATGATATACCTACCTCAGCCTCTTAGATTTCTGGGATTAGACCACTGTGCCATAAGCTTTTACATAACTTTTTTTTCTCATGCTAATGAAAAAACAGCAAGATATTTAGAGAGGCAAGGCCATGCAGCAAACATGGGTGGAAAATGGAACAGACTAACCAGACTGTTGTACTCAGAATGCTAAAGCTCTCTGAGACAGTCAGTTACACTTTACCATGACCAGATGCAAAAGATGCCCTGGTTCATTGAACTTGCCAGACTGGAATGATGCCTGGGGAAGTCTTCAGAGGAACCAGAGAGAGAAGCAGCCTTCATTGCTGAGCTGCTGAGCTTGCACTAGAAGGCTTCCATGGCCAGGCTCACGTTAACTGAATTGAACCCTTTTTTAAAAAAGAAGAAAATGTACAGAACTTCATGAAATGATTTAGCCCATGTTTGTATAATTCCAGTTAATGGCTCCACATCTAATTACATTACATTTAATATGATGTAGCCACTTTTTGAAACCACAGATCTAAAAGCAAATTATGTGTTTTTTTCTAACATTTGCAAGTATTATTCTTTCAGTTTTAATCAGAAATACCTAAGTCTACTGATCTCTTTAATGCTTTTGTAATTTTAAGTTTCAAGAGCCATTTCTTTTAATTTCATTATTTGTGGTTAAATATTTTATTATACCAGTTTATTTTAGATAAGATGTTAAAGGATTTTAATTTACTATTAAATAATGTTTCAATATAAGGTAAAATCAGATAAAGGAAGATTTAAACAACTATATCCTATCTTACGAAAGATATACTTAGAATGATTATTACCAAAATTAGCTAACCATAGAATTAAGCTAACAATGTGTATTTTATATACATGCATGTATGAGGCATTAAAAAGTCAAAAAACAGTAAAGAGATAAATAGTTGGGTAAATGGATAACTAAGTAGTGAGATAAATAGCTATGCTAGTTATGGTTGTAAGAGTTTTTGTGGCAGATTTGCATATCACTAAAATGCATTTAATCTGTGTATGATAAGAATATTTAACCTACCTTTGTTGGTTGCAAATAATCGAATGCACACAATATAAAAAGACAAGAAATGACCTCCATAAAACACTGTAAGAAAACTTTAGTATGGTTTGATAGATAGTGTTAAAAATGTTACACTATTCTTCATTGGATTTTGGAGTCCCAAGTTTATGTAGTCATAGTATAGGTTTTACTGACTGTTTGGATGAAAAATTATGAAAATATATATATTAAGTTTGTACTACTCTAAAGAACTTTTTAAATTCTCTAATTACAATTGCCCTTATGAGTTATTCAGGGTACAACTGATGTCAGACTACAAGGAAGCTGGACTAAAATAAGTTTTTACATTTAATATGATGTAGCCACTTATATCACATGTTCTATTATGTTTAATACTCATCACTAAATGATGAGTCCGCACATGAGCTGCCTGAGGAAAGACAAGAGTATTTCATTATTTGAATTATAGTTTCAAAATAATTATTAAAGATTTATTATTTTTATACCATGAGGAATTTGTACCAGTAAGAATATCCATTTAATTGAATCAGTTTCTTTTAATTCTCACAGAATGAAATTTGTCTGTCTTTTAAAATTTTATTTTTGGGGCCAGGAAGATAGCTCAGTAGGTACTGTAAAATAAATAAATAAAAATAAATAAAATTAAATTTTATTTTCTAAGACATTCATGGTAGCTCACACCTGTAATCCCAACACTGGGGAGACGGAGGCTGCAGAATTATTGTAAATTTGAGATCATCCTGCACTACAAAGTGAGCTAAAATCTAGCCTGTATTGCAGTGAGACCCTGTCTCAAAAAATGATGATCAATTCATCAATCAATCAGTCAATCAGTAAAATTATTTTCTTCTAAACACTTGGAGGAAGAGTAAAATAAAATGTTTTCTTTCCATTTTTTTATGCCATCCAATAAATCCATACATAGACTCCTGTGTGGAAATAATAAAGTAAATATGACAGGGTCAAAAGAACATGGATAAGAAACATGGAGCTCAGGGAGCCCAGGGCTTGCATGTATACAGATGTCTTCAGATCAAGTTGGCAGTGAAGAGGAGTGACAACCACATACAGTGGTAGGTCGTGCTTTTGTCACCATACAAAAAGGACACTCAGTCCCTTCCCCAAGACAAACAATCCAAGTCAAGGTCCAGGATCTCAGGGTCAGGAACTCTAATCTACCTGATTCAGATGTGGTTCTCCATGACTTCACCCCAGGTTACCTGCTGCCCCTAGATACACACCCATGTGCTTGTGCCTTAGCCGGAAAGTGGTGTGTATTCATCTTCTTCATATGCATAGATGTAATTGATACACCAGTCAGAAAAAGTTCAGAAAAATATATGCATTTCCACAATAAGGCATTTTGTCCAAAATGGATTTAAGTGATTTCTTCAAAGAATCATCCACATTTAGGTTGGTTTAAAAATAACATTAAATGACCAATTATGGCCTTACTGCCATTTTTGGTGAGGCAGCTCATTATCAATGGCAGTAGTGTGGTCCTGTACATTGTGACATCTTTAAAGTGCATGAGTTCTAACCATTAGAGCTCAACAGCATTCAATATCCCTGGGCCTTGGAGGTGTGCTAACCACTAATATTTCCAGATATTGTGACATATCCCCCAACTGCTCCAAGGTTAGCATCACTAGGTTAACACTAACTACTAAAATAGAGATGCCCCAAATCATAAAGGTTTAGACCTTAGAAAAATCTGTTTTCTTCTGACTCTTGATGGGGGAGTAGACAGAGGGGTGAGTCATCTCTCCTCTTCAGTATTTTAGGCTCAGAGACAGGAGGAGACTCACTCATCTTCAATAAAGGCTCATAGTCTCCAACTAGGCTACAAAAAGTGTAGAAGAGCAACAAAGGGAAGCTAGGTCCTTAAAGGCTTAGCCTTGAAATAGTGGATATCACTTCCACATACATTCCACGGGTAAAAATAAATTGAGTGGTCACATCTAACTGGGTGCAGGAAAATTTTCATAGCTTTGCACCTGCCAGTGAAGAAAACACTTTGAGTGAAGGGTTAACTGTATAACTTCTTGCTTGCTGAGTCTGTGTTTGCTATTTTCATTTAACATGTACAACACTCACATCTTTTTTTCTTTTCTTCTTTCTTTCTTTCTTTTTTTTTTTTTTTTTTTTTTTTTTTGCGGAACCAGGGATTGAACTCAGGCCCTTG
>NDGN011348757.1:0-15151 GCA_002564285.1 Tympanoctomys barrerae | reverse complement strand
GGAGAATCCATGCAGAGTGTGACTGAGGGGTGACAGTGTCTAGAGATTGCACTTTGGAAGTGCGGTTTGGTATCACATTCTTCCCATGGGCAAATCCCACAGCCATAGAACCTAACTGGTGAGCTGCAGAACCGGTCATGCCACACTTACCTTCCCCATAATGCCTTATCACCGTGTCTAACCCATTTAATACTTAGTTTCCAAAATCAGAGTTGAGCTGAGGAAGGGAAGGATTGTTTAAGACTGACAAAGAAAAGAATAATTTTAGCATTTCTTTTTAAAGTGTGTCATTTTGGAACATCACTGTTGTAATACATGATAGTCTGCTTTAAAAATGGTCATCCTAAAGTCCTTACAATAACATATTGGTTAAAAAAATCACAGAACTTCATTAGAGCATTGAACATTCTAAAATACTGCCTTCTGTTCATTAGACTGTAATACATTGATACTGTATACTTTTGTAGAATTGAAATTAGATTCTCACAAATAAATTTGATAATTTCAAGCATGATACGTGTATATTCTAAAAAGGTTACTAAAATTAATCATTCTATGAATAGCCAAATTTGGCATTGATGTGAATATTTCATATTATTTATTTGGCTTATAACTTTCCTCTGTTATTTTTTTCCTTTTAGGCATTATTGCACTTGAATTTCATTTTTATTATGTGAAATATGTCATATTTTGAAACAACACATCATTGAAAAAAGTGCATCAACTAATATTGTTCACCTTTCACGTAGGATGATTGTTACTTGGTATACTGCATTTAATTTGGTGTTTGATCTGAAAAACATTCCACAGTGAAGGGGGAGCTCAAAATGCCTATGAAACAGGATCACCACTGGTCAGGCAGTGTGTAATGCAACTACAAGAGGCCTAGAGAATATAGTCCTTGGAAATTAGTCACCGATACACAAAGCTGTAATTGTGAATTGTTTCCCATTGATTTTCTTATCCAAATAAATTGCGAAGTTTCTCTTGTTTTCAGAAAACCATTTGGGTTTCATTTCTGAATTTAAAATTAGTAATAAAATATTTGTAATATTTTACAACTCACCTGTTCCTCAATCTACCCACATATTTTTAGGAAACCTGCTTGTTCAGAAGCTAATGCAGTTGACCTCTGCATTGCATTCAGTGGCAAGCTCTTCAGGGTAAAATCACTATGGGCTTAGTCTATGCTGCGTTCTGTATTTTTTCCTTAGATTGTTTTCTATCCTCTTGAAAAGTAAGTATGGTGAGGTTTCCTTACAATTCAGTAAAATCTTGTTTTTGGATGTTATTTTGATAATGCAGTGAATATGCAGTTATATTAAAAGAGGCATGAGTATCAGAATCTTTTAAGGCACATTTTTATTTAAAAGAAAAAGTTTGGCTAATTAGAGAATAAAATATAACTAAATGTGCAACAATGTGAGGTGCTCGCTTTGATATTTTCTCCAAGCTTGCCCCGAGCACTTTGATCATAATTGGGATTTGTCAAAGAGAGATTATTATTTTTGTCACTGTTAGGGTATTAATGTATATCAGTCATCCAGGAAATGCAGTTTCTGTTTTTCTGATAAAGTGTTCAATAACACTTTATATAATAACATGAAATAAGTCTTAAGAGTGACTAATAATTTCAATAATTTTTAATGTATTCCAACATTTTATATCATTATTTGTAAGAGCCCCATACCTTGAACAAATACAGTTACCTGGTATAGTCTAGAGAGAAGACAACTTGTGATTACTTTTTCTTCAGGCCATTGTAGTTCTCTGCTTGCTTCTGGTTACAGCTGAAGTGTGGATATTTTGTGTTTATGCTTTAAAGACAGACATTGTGCCATGAAATTGTGAGGCGGTTCAGTTGTCCTGCTCTGTTTACAGAAGAGCTTCCCCAAACAGCCTTTACATTTCAGTATTTATAAGAGAACATTTTCTGAATAAAAGAAATTTTCACATTTTGGCAAAAATTAGCTCATCAAGAAAAATATTAAGTGTTTAAATGGTGAAACTAACAAAACTAATGTGCTGAAGTCTTTTCATCTGAAACTGCAAGGCCAGTGCTCACTATGCGCTCTGTGCCTAGGTTTGTGACCCCAGTTTGCCTTTTCTGTTTGTCTCCTGGTCACAGCTGTTGAGCCATTTTAGTTGGAGATTGGAGAAGAGGTGAGAAGAAAGTGCTCTTGCGTGTTTTGTTTCTTACAATAGGATGCTGTCTAAGTTCATTTCCGTGTCCTGTTGACTTTCTTGTTATTCCAGGTTAATTGGAAGAGAATAAAATGAATGGACACCATTAAAGCCAGCTCAAAACTACATTGTTATTGGTAAAATTTTTTTGTCAAGATGTCTTGGATTGCACTTTTGTTGAGGGAAGACAGTGTAAATAGTTGAAGAATGTTGATGAAATTAAAACATTTGGTTATGGAGTTTTGTGTGGGGTTAAAGGCTTTCCATTTGTGAAATGTATGTACTAAAAATAAAGTTGCAGAAGCTAATATTGTGTTCTCTGTAGTGTGTTACTGTATTTTGAGAAATGGGATTGTCTTGTCAGAAAAGATGGTAGAGAAGAAGAGATTTTATTTTAAATGCTACTGAGAGAACTATCTCACCATCACTTTTTTTTTTTTTTTTTCACCAGAAATCAAACTCAAGACCTTGTGCTTGCCAGCAAGTACTTGTGCCACTGACTTGTGGGCCTGGCCCTCACTGTCACTGTTGGAGCTAATCAAAACTCTTAAATTGTGCTGCTTGCAAATCATGTATCAAGTGTAAACTTATTGTGCAACAAAACAAGCATTCTACATAACATTGCTTTTTGTCCCCAGTGGTCCAAAATCAGTATTCTCTAATTGAATAGCAAGTGTAGAGAAATAAAAATGGAGGCCACAGTTTTGATATATCCCAGGCCAAAGACACAGGAACATGGCCAAAACTTAAAAGTCATCCCAATTTCCCTCAAATGCCAGCTGTAATAAACACAAAAGAAAAGCTTTATGTCCTTGACAGTATGATTGCATGAAATCAAAACAGTTACAGATTAATAAACTCTCTTGTTGTAAAAAGAACATTGGTGTACAACAGGCTGTATAAACAGGACATGCTAACTTTATGCTTTATAAGGATGCTGTGGCTACTTTGTAATGTTCTTTTACATGCATAATAAACTTCTACACTGTTGAAATTTGTTTTTTGGAAGGAGGGCACTAGGGAGTAAACCCAGGACCCTTTCATTGAAGCTATGTCTGCAGCCAGTTTATGAGGCATTGTCTCACTAAGTTCACTAAATTGCCTAGGTGGGATTTGAATTTGTAGTCCTCCTGCCTCAGCTAACCAGTGTACTGGCATTATAGGCCTATACCTCCCTGTGCCTTGATCTTTAATTACGATAGTAGATAATCCTGCTCTAAAAATATTTTGTTTGATTCTGAGGCATGTAGCAGTATTCATAATGAAATGACTAGATCATATATGTTTTTATAAGCAGAGTAAAAATTGATAAATAGTTAAACTTCTTGTATCTTTAAGGCAATGTTACCAAGTTCATCGCTTATTCATCTGATCTCCTTGGCCCCTTAATTTCATTATTTAAAATCCAGCCAATGGATTGAATCCAAAAAAGCATTAGAATATAGGACAAAATGTGGCAAAAGGAGTAAGAGTTACAATTCTGCAAGTAGATTAAAAACTTGTATTTATTACCAGCTCTGAGGCATCAATTTAATTTTATTCAAAGGCTTAAGGAGGACTTACAGTGTTGTGATTTCTACTAATGTAGCTTATGTCAACAACATTTACTATGATATAAGGAAAGTACAGTTCTTTCTGAAGCGGGAGCAGGGAGCAAAGTTAAGTGGCAAATTAAGTTTAATGGAAAATTCTTGTTCTTAGTGATTTCCACTTTAAATCTTGCTTGTATTATTTTGACAAAGCTGGCAATAATTAGACTATGTGGATAGTAAGGGTTAAATTTGGGGATGGAGTAAAAGGCTTCTCTTGAGCCCTCATTCTTGTCTGGTTCTTAGATCACCACACCCACCGGGTGAGCAGGAAGTATGTTTGAAGATAACAAGGTTCTGTAGAGATGACAGATGCAGTATTTGAAATAATGTAAGTGGGAACCTTTTGCACTATGGGAGTAATAGGAGCTTGATTGGCCATTGCTGAGCCTGAGAGCCAGAAAAATAGCAATAAACTTGGTCTCATGCATGGTTTTATAAGAGCTTGGACTCTTACTGATCCTCATGTTTGCAGCCTCCCCAGCGCTGGCATTACAGGCATGTGCCACCACGCCGGGTCTTGCAGGCTGGCTCAGCGTGCGTGGGTGTGGGGCTGCCATGGAGTGTGGTGCGGGGGATGAAACCTGGTCCCTGTGCTTGTCTAAGCAAGTGCTTAATCTGCCGAGCTATCTAACTGGACTTGTGTTGGTGATATCTTAAAATCAAGTTCAGAACTCTAATTAAATTCTTAATAAACTCAGGTATACTGGAATTAGGAAAGTCATAGCCATCACCATGATAGGACTCAAAGATGTCAGAATTTTAGTGCAGGGGATGTGCTTTTACTATACTCAATACATAATGAGTGTTACATTACACGGACTCAGCAGTCATGGAGGCACATGCTTGTGATACTATAGCATTAGGCTGAGGCAGGAGACTTATCCCAAGTCTGAGGCTATAGTGAGTTCAAGACCTGCCTGAACTACATACTGAGACACTAAATATATATATTATATATATATATATATATATATATATATATATATATATAGCATTGACTCTTGTATTTTAGGGATAAACTTGAGACCCAGAGAATTGAAACCAAATCAAAAAGAGATTGTGATACTCTGCCAGCTAACCATGGTAGAGTGGAGTAACCACAGGCTTTCTTCTATTTTGCCTGTATTTTCTGTTATTTGGCTACAAACTATCTGTAACAGTGATTATGAGATTTAGATAATAGATACCTGAAAAATGTTTAATAACCTGTTTTATTTTTGTTTCCTTGTTTTTGTGTTTACTGATTTCATTTTCTGATATAAAGAGCAACAAATCTGGGGGCCTAGGCACATAACATTAGGGTAAATAGGAAAATACCTTTTAAACTTGTATACCATATAGGTGTTAAAGGGTGGGTATAAATGAAACCAGAAGTGTCTGGAACAAAGAGGAGCCTTGTTATGAAGCATACAGGTAATGGAAAATACAATCTTTACATGTTTCACAGGATGAACTCTTTAAGTTGAGAATTTGGGGTGTTGACGAGATAGATTTAAAAGATTTAGTAGCCTTTGGGTTTAACATCATAGGTCCGTCAAAAAGAAGTAAGATTCTGAGAGGTCTCCCTGAGTCCTTTGCATAAGAGAGACAAGTGCCATCTTTATGTCGTTTCTATAGCAATATCAGACTGGGTAATATGCAGACAATAGAAACTTCTCACAGTTTTATGGCCTGAGTGAGAAGTCCAAGATCAAGGTGCCAGCATCTAGTCAGGACAGTCTTGTGCTGAACCTCACCTGGCAAAAGAGAAAAAAACCCGCCCTGCAAGGCCTCTTAACAGCGGCATTAATCCATCAGGACTCAATGCTCAGGAAGTCCTGCCTCCAGGCACTGTGCACCGTTGCAGGTTTCCAACACGTGATTTTGGGAGATGCATTCAGGACATTTGAAAGCATCCCGTTTTGAGAAAAAGAAGACAGGGCTCCTTTCTCAAAAGAACTATTTGAAACCAATACTTGTATTTTACCAATTTATTAAGATAAATTATAGTTTGAGAGGACTGAGTGTAAGGTGACATTTCAACAGTCTATGGTAGAGTAATCCATCATTTTATTTGCTGTGGTATCTAAAAATATTTTTGGATCCAGCCCAAGCCCAGGCCCAGTGAGTGTGTGGGAGAGCTTCCAGCTCTCGTGCACCCACTGACAGGAACTCTCCAGACCCAAAACCAGGAACGCCACATGAGTGAGACTTTCTACTGCACCCTTGGTACCCCTCTGTAGCCCATCAGCCCACCAAGTGAGAACTTGTGTTGCGCTCTTGGGACCCCCGCTAGACCCAGCCCAAGCCCAGGCTCAACTAGTGTGTGGGAGAGCTTCTGCACTCCCCTGCACCACCTGGGCCAGGGGCACAACAGAGGGCCACTACAGGTTCATTTCCAGGGGCTGCAGCAGGAAGGAGCTGACCACAACAGCTAGACCCAAGCCATGTACAATTGGATAAACTCAAACTTAATAAATCTGCACCCGAATTTCAGTAAGTGCTAAAATTATAAATGCACCAAAGCTCTACACCAAAGGTCAGAGGTCAGTGCTATACGAAATGACAAAGAGAATGAGCAAAATGCAAACTTAGGCCTCAAGCCCACCCAGAACAAGTGCAGAGGACACTAGCTCAGTTGAAATGTATGAATTAATAACATCTGAAGTAAAGAACAGCGAAAAGGTATAGAGGAACTCAGATCAGAATTAATCTCTGAAACAAGAAATCTCTGACTTACTATCATCAGAAGTAAACAGCAGAAAGGTATAGAGGAACTCAGATCAGAATTAATCTCTGCAATAAAAATCTCTGAATAGCATCTGAAGTAAAGAATCAAATGCAGAAACATATGGAGGAAACCTGATCACATGCACCCCCAAATCACTAAGCATTAAAATTCAAAACTGGTGATTTTTATCTCAGAAGAATAGTGTGTAAAATAGTCCAGCTGATGGCTTTTGTTATTAGAATTGCCTCAACTCTGAGGTTGGAACAGTACTTTTGGCACTTAAATTTCTCAGTTTACATATAATTTTAAATAACAAAATATTAGCTAGGAGTCAGAAGGTTGAAACTTTATTATTAAACCCAAAACAAAGGAAACCAGAAAAATGGTAAAAAGAAAAGCTCTTCACTTGCAGATACAAGCTTTTTTGGGCAAAACAGATTTTCAGGTCCAATTTCTAGTTAGGGCCAAAAAGGTAAGTTGTTACCTTTTCAAACACATTTCAGTCATCTCTGTATCCTTGGGAGATTAGTGTCACCATTCCCTGGGGATACTGAGGTCCCTTATTTAAAAGATTATATGCAAACATAATGCATATATGAATACAAATACCTAAAAATAATTACAGTGTTCAATACAATGGCAGTGCTACATGAATAGTTGTCTGTTATTTAGGGAACAATGATAAGGAAAAAATTTGTACATGTTCAGTACAGACGCAATTTCTCCCGCAGTTTTCTTTTTTAATTTATTTTTATGTAGTTAATACAGAGTCTACAGTGTCTCACTACACAGACTGGACTCATAGTGATTCTCCTGTTTTCAGTCTCCCAGGCACTGGGATTACAGGCACATGCCACCACTGCAGACTCAATCACCCTCTCAGTGCCCCGGAGGCGGGGCTGGCATGGAACACTGGGGATAGAACCCTGGAGCCTGTGCTCTGCCTAAGCAGGCGCTTCAGACCACTGAGCTATGTGGCCAGTCCTCTCCCAATTGTCTGTATGTGATTGGTTGCATCTGCAGATGCAGAATTCATGCATACTGAAGGCCAACTGTACTGTCTTTGCAGCCTTGGGGGGTGTAGACAGGAGCAAGCCAAAAGCAAATAAAAGATGATCTTTATAGGATTGCATTGTCAATATTTAGCAAGATTGATTTTGGGGTGCATGATGTCACTCAAATGTGGGGTGCAGAAATATTGCTATGTTGTTCTACTCTGGAAATCATGTAGTAAGATTTTATGTAAGAATCACTCTGATTATGGCTTTCCTGGAGGGCAAGGACTTTGTTTTTCGATAGCTTGTTTTCCTAATGCCTGCTACACGACTGTATCTGTTAACTATTTGTTAAATGAACAAGTGAGTGACCTGGAAACGCCACATACTAGTGACATGAATAAATTTGTGGAAAAATTCAGATAATTTTTCTTTCCTGGTTTTTAAAAAAATTTTCTTTGGGACATCTTTCAGAAAATCAAATGTCAAAACATTAACAGTAAAGAAAATATCTATATCATAAGAGTCGAATTCCATTCTGAGTAAGCGTAAATCATTTCTTGTATGTTTGGAATAAAGGTGATTGTCACAGTCTGCTCAGGATACCATAACAAAACGCCTTACTCTTGGTAATTTAGAAATAACTGACATTTATTTCTGAGTTCTAGTGGCTACAATGTCCAAGATTGAGGGGCCAGCAGATTCAGCATCTTATGGGATGGTCCATCACTGTTGACAGTTGACCCTTCTTGCAGTGTCCTCCAGGGTGCAAAGGATGAGCAGGCTTTCTTGGGCCCCCGTAAGAAGAGCACTGATTCCATGCAGAAAGGTTCTGGCTGTTTCCTGCTCATCTCCTAAGTCTCTACCTTTTAATACTACTTCTGTTAGGTTTCAACATACACATTTTGAGGACATGCGGAACATGCAGACAGTGGCAGTGATTATTTATGAGATTATTTAATCAGTTAGGAATAAAAAATTAGATAAGTTTAGGGATAGAAAGCATGTTGATAATTCACTTCTCAATGCCCCTACTGTGTAGGAAGGGCAATAGGCATAAGATTACTTAGAATCATAACCTCTATGGCATGCCATTCAGTACAGTAGCCACTGGGCACAGGAACCATTAAAATTAAATTTTAAAAATTGAATTAAAATTTAGTTCTCTGACTTGTAGTAGTCATTTTTCAATCTTTCAAAGATCAAGGCTGTGAAGGAGCTCTGGCTGTGACCCCCATCACCCCATTGATACTCAAGGCTGATTTGGTCGACCTGGCGTCCCCTTCCTCTCTCACTGCCGCATATGCATCGCTCCTGAAGCCACAAGCTGTCGAAGAGGATGACCACCTCCGAGAGAGGAGGACTGTCTCCTCAGTCAAGAGTCTCTGATTTGCTGGGCTCCTCTGCTACACCCTTAAGTAGCTCTCAAGTTCCCAAAGATCGAATATGGTTGGTGACTAAACTTATCGAACAGTGCTAGTTATAAATCATTTCCATCCTGGAGAAATTCCACTGGACAGTGCTGGACTTTGCACCAAAGCTCACTTTCCACTGGACCCTGATGAGTGGGCTCCTCATCTGTAACACCTTATCACCCTTAACACTCTGTCATATATTTTGATAGACGTTTTAAAGTTAGAAAGAATGTGTGAAACATTTTCGTTACTTATTTTCAGTTTTGATTATCCTCAGAGACCCATGGGGTGTGTGAAGCCATTTCAGGTATCAACAGCCTTACGTGAGCAATCCCAGGGTCACGTTCTTCAGAAAGGATGAGAAAGTGAGGACTTAATTCCTTGTCTGCCTCATGTGAAATGAAAAGTTAATTTTGGGTCTGTACCCAGTGAAATTAACTTGTAAATTGAAATGTGAAGCATCCCTGCTTAATCTATCCTCTTCTATAAGGATCTAAGCACATAATTAATTTGGCTTTTAATAATCTAATATAAATGGTTTTTAAAATTTGTCCATTTGCTCCTTATTTGGTTTATGTCTAGACATCCTCTCAAGTTTCATACAGTCATGGGTGTGGCTCTCTCAGAGGTGGCTGGATCTAAAGTGTGAGGCTGGGATTAAGGCTGTGAGAGATTATTAAATCAGTCCACTGATTGGTTTGGCACAGTTCTGGCTATGATTCAGGGTGTGAGTGGTACACCTGCCCTAGGATGGCATCTTGCATGAAATACATGGCACAGAAAGAGTCTAAGGTGCTCTCCTGCCTGCTTGTCATGGACCATTTCTCCTCTATGATGCCCCTCTGCCACACTGCCCTGCCTTGGAGCAAAACAACTAGACTGAAACTGCTCCACACTCTGGGCTAAATAAACTTTCTCCTTTAATTCTGGGTATTGGGTATTTTGTCTCAGCGATGAGGAAAGTAACTAAGAAAGCCCTTCATCCAACTTCAGCTAAGAGGATTTTTTTTTCATTGAGTGATTCTGATAGCTATAGTAGGAATTGGGTTATTCTAAATATAACAGTGAAATATGTGGAGGCCAGTATCTGTTTTTTACTTTGATTTGTTTATTCAACTTATTAAAATTTTGGGAAGCCTAGAATCAAGGGTCTTTCAGATATCTGTGATTGCTTAATGCCAGGAAGCTTTAGTACTTCTACTATCTTCACAAATTCCAGGGTTTAGGATATGGCCATTTGGGGAGGGGTGTTTTCTATCTGCTGTGCCCCTTCAGGACAACTGTTCCTGCTCTTCTCTGCCTGGACTGCTCTCCCCTCAGTGGTCTCCACATCTTGCCTCCTAAAGCGTCTTACTTAGAGTTTTGTGACTGCTGGAAAACACAACTGCTGCGGACCTCCCATCGCCCTTTGCAGTTGCATTTTTCAGCCCAACTCACTTAGGATCTGCTGACATATATTTACATGTCCTACTCTTATTGCTTTTCCCCACTGGAATGAAAGCTTGTGATGGACAGAGAATTTTGTGTGTTTTGCTCCCTTTTTTATCCCCAGAATCCTAAACAGTACCTGGCATAGAGGAAGCGCTTAATAAATATTTAATGAATACATGAATGAGGGCTTTTCATCTTTCATCAGTTGGAGGTAGGATGCATTTCAATCAAATATGTTAATCAGTCTTGATTGACAGCTATTCTTTGAGAATTATGGCACTGAGAATGTGGAAATGTAGATCAAATAGTCTGTGTAGCCTAGCAAGGTCATACAGATGAATATACCATCTGCTTTGTCCTGGAGTCCCCAACTGACAGACCTTTGTGTTTAAGGGCTGTTGCAGCATGGGCGGCTGAAGGTTATGTCAGTATCTTAGTCCTTTTGTGCAGTATAAAAAAATGCCTGAGACTGCTTAACTTACAAGGAGTATGGAGTTACTGGACCCCAGATCTTGAGCCCAAGGAGTCTGAGGTCAAAGAAACAGCCATTTTCTTCTTCCAAGGTGGCACCTTGTATGGCAAGCCCTCTGGGAGAGAGGAAGGCTGGATCTTCAGCAGGCAAAATTTAGAAAGGCCAAGAGGCAGAGGGTGGCAGAAATCATCTTTTTTATAGCAGTGTTGACCCCTACTCATGGCCTAGTCATCTCTTGATTCTACCTCTTCATAGTGTTATGATGGCAAGAAAATTTCAATGTGAATTTTGGAGGAGATAAACATTCAAACCATAGCAGTCAGGATACTGTAAGAGGCAAAAATATTTTTCTTGAGAAAACTCCTATCATCTCTTAGTAAGTCCACCTCTGGTTGTGTTTCCTCAATCATTGTTTCTGGCCCACCCCAGTGTCTATCCTATGATTCTTTACTAATAAAACCATGATTTGATTCTTGGAAGAACATGCTCAGTGTCTGTTATGGTTTGTGTCTAGTCTCCCACAAAGCACCATGCAGTCACTGGGGCAGGCTTCTAGAGATTGTGATTAATTCAGGATCCAATGCTGGGATTACGGGTGTGAGTGCTACATACACCCTGGGGCAGATAGCCTGGATGCAGTGTATGGAAGGGAGAGAGGCTTGCTAGCTGTCACAGCTGCTTCTCCCTTTTGGCTCTTGCTGTCCTCTGTTTTCCACCTCCAGGAGCTGCTGCCCTCTGCCACGTGCCACTCTGCCTTGGAGTCAGTCGAGTATGGACTAAAATCTCCACAAATTGTGGCATAAATAAACCTTTCCTTCCTTGATTTTGGGTGTCAGGTATTTTGTCCCAGCAATGAGAGAAAAGTAAACCAAGACAGTGTCTTGGTCACTTTCTTGTTGGGGTGCAATACCTGATACCAGCAAGCTAAAGGAGGGGTCTCTTTAGGCTCATGGTTTGTAGTGGCTTCGGTCCATCGTCGCCTGGCTCCAGGGCAGAAGCAGCGTGGTGGGAAAGCCTGGGAAGGACAGAGCTGCTCTCACCATAGCTGCTGGGAAGCAGACAGAGAAGGCGCAGCTGGGAGGGAGACATATCCTACCAAGCCATGGCCCTGCGGGCTGCCTGTTCCCACCAAACCCTCCCTCTTAACGTTACATTTAGCCTAGGGGTTCCTATGATTTAATTGGCTGGGCTTGGTGGTACTCACCTGTAATCCTAGCACTTGGGAGGCTGAGGCAGGAGGATTGGTTCAAGTTCAAGGCCAGCGTGGGCTACATAGTGAGTTCAAGGCCAGCCTGAAATATATAATGTGACCATGTCTTTAAGAAAAAGCTCCAGATATGAGCAAATGGGGCTTTAGGAGGAATACCTAGATATAAACCATAACACTCAGCAAAATATTACATCTACTTTACAGTTTTATTGCAGCTGTGTCTTCGCAAATATATGAGAAAGGCCTGTGTAGGCTCCCAGGGAGCTCCTTAAACGGGACTACTCAACTGGAAAAGTGTCTTTTGGGTTTCCTCCCTTTCTCCCTTCTTTCTTGGAATAGGACTGAATGTCAGAAGCTTTGGAAAGTCCTCCTTGGCCTAGAAGGAGACTGTAAGGAAGGAAGCCAAGTGTTAAAGACGATAGATCCGACAGATGCAAGAGCCTGGGCTCCTGAGGGCCACAGCACCATCTCTGTCCTGGGGTGCTCACCTGCAGGCTTGCGTCAGGGTCTGACAGCTCTCCCGGCCTCCTCTGACTCCATCTGTGCATGAGGTGAGGGCAAGATGGTGCTCTGCTGATTCTCTTGCAAAGGCTTGTCACACTGGTGTATCTGATATGAACTCAGTTGTTCTCCTTGTTGGATGAGCTTGAGTCCTTTCTGTGACTGAGGATGGCCAAGGTTCTCTTTTGGGGAGCTCTGGTCCTTATTTTGAGTGTCACTTTCTGGCTCCTGTGCAGATCCTTCATCCCACTGGCACTGAACCTTCATCCCACTGGCACAGATTTTCTAGCTTCCACCACTGACCCTTGGGCTTTCTCAGTGCAGGTCCTTGATAGAGTGTTGCATGAGACAATGTTGTGGACTCTAAGCCTCCAGAGGGACTTGTGGAGGACACTGCCATGGGGACACTGCCCTAGATCTTCAACTGCTCTAGTGCAGGACTCCAGGCCCTCAGCTGGATTCTTTGGGTCCTTCAGTGCATGGGGATGGTTTGCACTCTGCTACATTTGACTTCTTTGGAGAATACTACAAGAAAATCCTATAAATTACATATCCTATATTAATTCTATTCTCTTGCAAACCTGGACTACAACAGTGCTCTTGGTTCTAGCTGGATTTGGCCAATGGAGGCGCCTGGAGGGAGAGCAGTGTGGGAGTAGAGAATGACACACTTCCTTGCTGCCTGTCCATGTGGGTTATCTTGGGCCCACTAGAGGCTCTGTTCCTCTGTGGCCATTGCGCCTAACAGGAGGCCTCTCCTGCCAAGGACCAGGTCTTGATGGGAAACTGTCACACCATCTCTCCTGGCATCGCTTCAGGCCTTGCCACCCACTGCTGCTAACTCCAGGGAGCATCACCACCCCCTGTTGGTTTCCTTAGCCTTAGTCAGAGATCTATAAATAGTGGCTTCTTTAACTCTTGTTCAGTTAAACCCTTTTGAAGGTGTCAATTTCTTCATGCTGGGATCCCCAAATGATAGAGCATCGTGTTGAGGTTCCCTACTGTACTCAGTGAAATTTAATCCTGATGGTTACAGCCTGCAGCCTACAGGGGCCAGGTGGTTTGACAAATATCTATATTTAGAGTCTGGAGTCACATAGTTCATAAAAAGAACAAATTGTGAAAATAACATTTGCCTTAAATTTTCTTTGTAAACTAAGTGAGTTTTTTGTTTTTTGTTTTTTTTAAAATTCCCTTTCTACCACTCCTCTTCTTGGTCTCACTGTTTTTCCTCATAAGCTTATCTGACACTCAAGGCCATGACTGCCCTCCTTCTTGCTAGCATCCCCTGTTTGCTTATGTCCTTTAACTAACTGGTCAGTCAAAATAGGTTACTGGACGTTTCTGCAGCACGGTCCTGTGTAAGGTGCCGAGGTTCAGTGGTGAGGAAGACAAATGAGTGTTGCTGCCATACAGCTAACTTCTTTGACAGGGAAGGC
This sequence comes from Tympanoctomys barrerae, assembly GCA_002564285.1. NCBI lineage: Eukaryota > Metazoa > Chordata > Mammalia > Rodentia > Octodontidae > Tympanoctomys > Tympanoctomys barrerae. The sequence goes on along the minus strand of NDGN011348757.1, from coordinate 1,202 downwards.
CAACCAAAGACAGGTCCTTACCAGTGTGACCTGTTCTACTGGAATCCAGTGAATGAGTAAACCAGGGAAGAATCTAGGCAGGGACATCTGGAGATGGCATGAAGTGATGACATGAGTTAAACACTGAGTAAAACAGTAGGGAAGCATATAGGAGGGTCAGGAAGAGAGGGAGACTGAGTCTGCAGTATTTCTGAAATTGGGGCAGAAAATGGGAAGGGTAAGGTGGGAGGGATGGGCAGAGGACAGAATCTATAGTCTGTGAGGCTTTTTAGAGGAGTTTAGATTTTAGTCAAAGGGCAATGGGAAGCCACGTGTAGTGCCTCACAGGCCTCCCATGATAGGGGGTAAAACCATACAGAGGGCCGGTGGCCCATGCCCTGTGTTCTGAACTCCATCCCTCAGTTTGCTGAGTCAGACACAGAGAGCCCCAGTCAGTGCCTGGCCAGAGTTCTCATAGCAGGTCCATGCCTGGGGGACGGAGGATTCCTTGGGATACCATCTGTGTTCAAGGACTTCCCTGTAGCCTCACTACATTTTCCTCAGGTTTTATGGCAGTCTGGGCACTTCTACTCACCCTTTTCCTCTCTTTCCTTCACTTTTTTAGACTTTGTGGTGTGGTCTGACAGCTGTGTTGTCCTTCTAACTCCCTTTCTCTTTCCTCTCACAACTGTTTTCCCTCATAGCATCTTCGCATGTTGAATTCTGCCGTGGCATCTAGGACCTGAGCAGTACATTGTAAGAGGGGCATGGACTAACAGAAGCATGTTGGATGAGGGGTCCTGTCAGGGAGAGAAATAAAAATCATGGCGTACACAACATGCTTGAAGTTTAGCTTAAGTTTCTGGCTAATGAGCAACCATGGAAGCATATTGAACAAGAAAAAGCAAGATGGGTTTAGGTAGTTGTGAAGGAATTTTTTGATGCTGTGACCAGTGGATAGATGAGTTAGGAGCTAACAGTGGCTAGTGAACATGTGGTAAAAGATCTATAGAGCAACTAGTCCTCCAATGCAGCCTAGACCTCACGGGCCTGGTCTTCACCTCCCATCTTTCTTTTAAATGTATTTGGTACAGGGTGTACAGGGTCTCACTACATAGATTGGACTTGCAGTGATTTTTTGTATTTTATGGAAATGTCTACAGGGTGTTCAGGTCTCACTACTAGATCGGACTTGTAGTGATCCACCTGTTTACAGCCCCCCC
>NDGN011348744.1:0-15245 GCA_002564285.1 Tympanoctomys barrerae | reverse complement strand
ATGGTCTTCCCAAATGAAAACTTTTGAACCTCGTCTTAACTAATTGTATTTTTATTAGCATTCTGGTCTTTTTTCTTTTTTCCATTTGTGTATTTGGTACAGGGTCTCACTACACAGATCACACTCGTGGTGATCCTCCCCAGCACTGGGATTACAAGCATGCCCCACCACACCTGGACTCTGTAGCTATCTCAGTGCACTCTGGGGTGGGGCTGACGTGGCATGCAGGACTGGGCATTAAACCATGGTCTCTGCACTTGCCAAATCAGAAGCTTTGTCTGCAGCATTCTGGTCTTTTGAGCTCTGACCAGACTCTCACATGAGGCCCTGCTCACAGCATTTTAGGCCTTCTTTTGCAGCTGGCATCTCCAAACTTTTCCAAACTCCTCTTACAAGCTAATTCCATTTGCTTCTGAACCACCTGGTCAGGTAGTATTACAGCAATGACCCCATTTCTCTGATACCAAAATTTCTTAAGTGCTCACTGAAGGAACATGTTTAATATAAAATATATATGGATTTACAAGGTAAGCCCACAGTCTCTGCTTACAGAGTCAGAAATGGAAGAGGGCAAAAGGGCTGTCTGCACACTGGGGATCCAAAAGATCCAGTCAGAAATCAAAGACCTGGAGCTCACTGCCGAGTCTCTTAGGAGTCCGTGTCAGGAAGCTAAAGGGTCTGTCCTGGAATCCTGGTGATGGTTGTCAAATGATGATGGCGAAGAGTGGAGCTCCTCCAAAGCAGCAGCAGCAAGACTTCCCTCCTTTCTTTTTCATTCAGTTCAGGTTATCAGCCTATTAGATGGTGCTGCCACACCTGGGGTGGGTCTTCCTTTTTCAGTAAACCCACCATTCAGATACACCCAGGATTATGCCAAATGAGTTAGCTGGGTGTTTCCTATTCAAATTGACACCATAGCTGACTAGCTCAGGCTGTTTGGACACTGTGGCAGCCAAGATAATACAACTCAGAGAGTCACAGAAAAGAACCTTCAGAACTGCTTAGAAAGTGGTAAGAATGGAGGGATAAGTGTGTTCAAAGTGAGGGGAGTATTTTGCGGGAGAATAATGGCAATGTTTCTTTTCTTGTAATAGATTTTTAAAATTTAAATATCCACTGTATTTTTAGATTGCATTCATATAAAATATAACTATACATATCCTTGCATGCACCACAAATCATCTCTATATTATTTATAATACCTAACACATGTAAGTGCTATGTAAATAATTGTTATCCTGTGTAGAGAAGAATGGCAAGAAAAAGTTTGCACATGTTTAGTACAGACACAATTACAAAATGTGTTTAATCCATAGTTGGCTGTGGGTATGGGATCCATGGATATGGGAAACCAACTGATTTTGAATTGTGTTTGGGACAGAGTGAAGATGCAATAAGCATTAAGTAATTACTGTTATTGTTACTAGTCCCAGCAGGGAAATGCTTTACTTAAAACCAAGTAAATCAAAACAACATATAGTCATGTGCAGGCTGAGCAGCTTGATGCTTATTAGCTTATGATTTGGGGACTGTGGACAGTTGTTCTCTGGAGGCCTCAGGGTCTCATTGGTAAAGTAAGACATTGAAGGCCACGAGCTGTTCTCCACTTGTAGCTTTCCAGAACTCTGTTTCTGAGTCACTTGGTGTGTATACAGATCTAGGACTCTGCTAATGGTCCAAGGCTTCTGCCTTGCAAGGAAACAACACTAAAAAGACTATATTCTCAGGAATGGGGGCTTTGGTGAGCAGGCTTTCCTCCATGGGTGAAAGTTGAGCTCAAATGATTTACTTTAAATAGTTATTGAAAGGGGTGAGGAAACAAATAGTTGGTTGTGAGTTCTAAGTCAGTGGCTTGGAAAAGAGCTCTGAGAAAACTAAAGTAAAACTTGGAGATGAGGATTTTTTTGGACTCATTTAGTGCTTTGGTGAAAACTCAGTTGAAGACAGGATGAGGATAGCATCAGATTATCTGAATGATAACCTAAGTGTGTCTGTGGATGGAGTACCACTGGGTTTGCCATCTTGTTTTATTCTTGTTCCATTTGTTTCCCTTTGCCCTGCCCCCCCCCATTTTCTCTCATTAGGGCAGTGAGTGTCACCTTTAGCAACGAGCCCTAACTCCCTATGGTTCAGTACTGTGCTTCTTGATTTAGTGTATGTTTGCTGTCATTATTACTGAGTATTTCACTCTCTACTTTCTTTCCCAGCAGCCAAGAATCTGGTTGCCTCTTCCTCTGAACTCACTGTAGTAACTTAAGACCACAGCAGCAAGGTGTTTGAAGTTGTCCATTATATTTCCATGGTTCTCAGAAACAGATACAATTCTGACAATTGCCAGTTGGTGTTCTTCCTGGGGAGAGTGGGCTTTCATTTGAGCACAGTGCTCAGACACAATGCTGTGTTGAGTGTAGAGGCTCTAGTTTTGTTTGGGGCTACCCAGTGCTTCTTGAATAGGGTTGGAGGATGAGAAAGGTCTATCTCTCCATTCTGTTTCTTCCTGGGCTCCTCTTCTCTAGGCACTTCAGGACTGAAGCCACTCATTCTGGGTCAGCCCAGTGCTCTGTGACCAGTTCACCTGGGAGTCTGCCTTTCAGTCTGCTGAATCATGGCAGCCTTGCCTCAGGAATTTTTAGACTGAAAAAACACAACTTGACAGATACATAGTGACTTAGCAAACATAAGCAATGCAAAGTTGGTTTCTGAGGTGACACACGGCTACAAGTACGTAGGTGATCAAACCTGGAAAGTGCAGCTGCCACAGAGAGCTAGGGAGCTGGTTCTGGCGGTGTTGGTCTAGCACTGTTAGAAATGCATATTCTTGTGCCCCAGACCTGTGGAATCAGAATTTATTGATGGATAGTGCCTGATAATTTCTATTGAAAACAGAATCCTTTAGCAATTCTGATATCCTCTTAAGCTTGTGGCACTTTGGTGTGAATGATTGGGGTTCTGTCTGCTACACTATGCACTTGCAACTCTTCTGGTCTCAGAAATCCTGGTTCAGCTTCCAAGGTCATCTGGTCAACCCCAGAAGATGCTTCTGGAGCCTCCTTTCCTCAGGATAGCACACATCTTATGTGGCAATGCTAGCACATGCCCTCCTCACATAGGGTGACTGACCTGAGCTGTATTCCATCTGTCTAATTCCCTGTGCACTGATTATTTGCTGGCAGAAGCCTGGTTTCATCTGTCCATCTCTGCTTATATCTGACAAAATGCCTGTTGCAGAGTCAGTGAATGGATGTTTACTGTAAAAGAGTGTGAATGGGTAAAGAGATATTATGTGTATATATACATATATAAATAAATAATATCTAACTGTCAGAACACATATAAAGATTTTAAAATCCTGAAGTCATCATGTAATGTTTTTCTCTAGGAAGAAAAACAAAATCTGGAATTTCCCACTTGTAGGAAGAAGCAGGAAGTAGCCTCTTGGTCCTTGGATTGTGTTCTCTTACATGAGTGTGGATTTTGGAAACTCAATTCACCTCTCTTAGCCTCTTGTCAACAATTTTACTGGGGGCTCTTACCTTTCTGTGGCAGTTCTGAATGTTAGAAATAATGTAGAGCAGTATAGGATACATGCTAGGTGCTAACTACAGAGAGTCCAATTTACTATGTACAAGTTAAGAGTTTATTTATCATAGATTTGAAAGTAACACATTTGATTCTTTTTAAAAGTAGGACTATGCTTCCATTAAAGCCTTTCACCTTGTAGGATTTAAAAGAAAAGTAAATTGATATTTCAAAATCAAGATTAAATGCTTTCCATTATATTCTGAAGGAAAGATTCAGAATCTGTAATACTCTGTAACAGTAGTTTCAGTTAACTATGGGTGCCTTTTATAGATGAAAATTATAAGCAAACATAGAGAGAGAGAGAGAGAGAGAGAGAAGAAAGAGAAAGAGAGAGATATTTCCAATTTAAATTTGCCTCATATTCAGTAAGTCATTTCTACTGTAGCAATTTTCCAGACATTTTGCACTTGTTCTCTCTGTTGACAGTATGGACTATGACTCATGAAAGTGAAAACAAAATGACATTTATGTCTTTTCTTAGGAGTTGTCCTGAAAGAGAGTGGCTCTTTAGGGATGTGCCTGTGTTGTGAGAACTCTCTGGGGAGCCAGCAAACTAAGCGAACAAAGGCAAGGGTCAGGCAGCGAGTGCTGAGTAAACACTCTAGGGAGCCGATCTTGGCATATACAAAAAAATTAAAAATGTGTAGGGAACGCTGAAAGTAAAGTAACCTTAGAAATTCTTCTGCTTTCTTCATTTCTGCTGTCATGGAGTGAACTGGCCAAAGCAGGTCAATGTCACTCTCTCTTAAAAATGCATTTTTGAACTGAAGGTTACAGTCAGTAGGTCACTTGGTGGGGACCTGTATCAGGCAAAGTGGTGATGTAATCACTAATGTCACCTTGTCTGCTTTCCATTTTTATAGGTATGGAGAAAGCTGGACCATAGACACATGGCTAAAGACAGTCCTTGGATCCTAAAGTCTTTAGACGTCCTGGTTAGAGGTCTGCACCCGGCCTTCTCCCAGCCCTGGCCCTTGTGCTCCTGAGCTACCCTGCTAGCTTATCACAAAGTCTTTTTGCTTATACTACCTCCATCTGGCTTCTGAGTGGAATGCCTACACAAACTGTAAGGAGTGTTGTGGCAACAATAAATGCATAGTTATGATTTAACATTTAGAAATAAGATCAATATTGAAGCTATGGTGTCCTTATCTCTATGTACAAGTAATCATTGAGTTACACTGGGAAGTCCCTTCAAAGGAAGCTGGTTAATCAAATTATTCCTATTGAATGGTGAAATATTATTCCTATTGTATGGTGAAATTCCTAAGAAATGAGGGAGATGAAACTGAACACCACTCTTCAGTTTTGAATAATAAACAAAGAGGGACTATTTACTTTGGGGAAGGTATGGAAATCAGCATTTAATGTCATTATTTCAGAGAGCAAGGATTTATATGAAGGCAATTGGTGAGGTACTATTTACGCCTTTTATGACATTTCATAAATGTGCCTTCAGGGAGGGGGGCCTGGGGTGGAAAGCAGTGCTGTTATGGGGAATGATTATATGTAAATTGCTGCCCTTTAACTCAGTTGATATTATCTTGCAAGAAACAATAGAACAGATCATAAAATGCTATAGTAAATATTAACTCTCAGCTAGTTTTGACAATTATAACTCATTTCTTCCTGGACACTAAATCATATATCAAGATAGGAAGACCAACAATTTGAGGCAAAGTATGTGCAAACTAACAACATTGCCTAAGTAGTATTATCTTAAAATATAGCCACCATTATCAACAAGAGACCCAGCTGGGTTAGGCCTCAATTTTTCTATGATTCCATTGTATGCCAGTTGTCTGTGGACCCAATCTTATATGCCACCTTATTTTGTAAGATCTATAAACTGAGTGTGGATTTTGTATTTGTAAGTGGTTGGGGATAAAATCGAAAGAATAATATTTTACGACACATGTTAAGTGTCTGAAAGTTAATCTTCAGTATGCACACATAAAGGCTCTGGGACACAACAAGACCACCTCTTTTTTTGTGTGTTGTCTGTGGTTGTTGGCTGACTGCAACCGAGCTGAGTAGTTGTGCCTGAGTAACCCTAAAATACTTAACTCTCTGGTGCTTCATAGAAATAGCCTGCCAGCTTCTGCCACAAAATGCCAGCCAGCCCTTTTTGTGGTCCCCGTCTGCTCTCAGCCCCACAAGGCTTTAAGGGCAGGAAACAGTTTTAGCACTAAGACCATATTTGCCACATGTGACAAAGGTGCAGGGAAAATATATTATCCAGTGATTGAACTGTTAACAGCTACCTTTTGTGCATTTTGCTATTAGCCAAAATATATATAGATTGACCTTGAACTGGGGACATTGGATGTGTGTGTGTTCTAAAGGAGTGCACACGTACATATAACTACGTTCTGAAGCTATACAAAGGAAACCTACACAAAGGAAAGTGCAAATTGAGTTCAAAACCAGCCCTACATCTCAGTACTGGAATTTGGGAAGTCTCCTGTCCTCCTAAGCCTTGAACCACAAAGTGGGGATAGGGCTGGAGCGATAGCGCAGCAGTCTAAGCTCCTGCTTGGCAAGCGCAAGGACCTGGGTTTGATCTCTAGTACTGCATTTGGTACCAGCCCTGGCACCTGAGGTGCATGGTGCCAGCCACTGAAACCAGGTGTGTTGGTGCGCGTCTGTAATCCCAGTGCTCAGGAGACTGGGACAGGGGGATCACTACGAGTCCGAGCTATGTAGTGAGACCCTGTCAAAAAAAAAAAAAAAGATTAAAGTGGGGATATAGTATGCCTTTTGGGGTTTCTATGAGGATAAAGTAAGATGATAAATAGAAAGTTTCTAGTCGGGCTGGGTATGAGATGCATTAAATAATGAGAGACCTTATGAACTATGTGTTCAGTGACTGTGGTGAGAACAACCCAATGAGGAGTGGAGTGGAGAAGCCCCAGCGTTTGAGTGGAGCAGTGGGTAGGGCTGCGGGAGAGGTAGTGGGCTGGGCTGAGAGACCTAGTTCTAGATCTGAGAGGGAAGGCAGGAATCAAAGGTGCTGGAAACAAGGGGGGGAGAGGAGGCCAGCACAGGACAGCAGGAGTGGAGGGGTGTTCAGTGGGAAGGACCAGAACTATAAACCTGAGCACCCCTGGTTTCAGTTTTGACTGTCATATGAAAATAACACAGACGTATTAAACATTTTTCATTTGGAACTGATGGGTGCGAAACGCTACTTAGGAAAGTCCCCTCCCCACAGCCGTACTCTCTGGTGGGATTTTACCTTCCTAACAGTTCTCACTTTCAATCCCTGCGTGTGCTTAGAGAGACCTGCGATTGTCCTTGCGGGCACTGCTGCAATTTGTGAAACTATCTGGGGATCCCGCGAATAGCTGTGCTTTCCCAGCGACTCCCTCATCCAAGTCGTTTCACAAGTGCTCCTTCTGGAGTCAGCAATCACCTAATTCTGGATTGCGCGTGAGGTTTAGAGAGGAAAAACGTGACCCCGTGGCTTGTCTGCAAATCTTTTAAGCAGAATAAAAGCAACTTTGCAAACAACAATGTTCTGTGCAGGTGGCTTTGGCTCTGAGGGATTCAGAGCCTGCTGAGTTTTGAGGTCTGTTCATGACACCTATCACAGCATGTATATTACTTTAAAAAAATTCCCAGGATGCTAAAAATACTTCTTAGTCTAGCCTGACTACAGGCTGTCACAATGTTACATTCTGATTTTTTATATTTCCTGCTGATATTTGGACATTTTCACAAATATAATGTTTACAATTATTTTGTTTTTCTTTACAAAAGCCAGTCACAGAGGAAGGCTTGAGAAGAACTGCCTCGGGAGAGGATTGTGTTGTATCCTGCCATCTCTCATTCACTCTGTGTAAATCTTTTTGCCTGAGCGGATTTAGAGTTCGGGCTTCCTCACATAGGGATGAAAGCGGTGAGTCCCACTTCTCATGCTAGCTATTTTTCTTTGTGACCTAGCCCATGTCCCTATGTTTGTGGAGTGTGGCTGGTGTCACAATTTGTCACAGAGAGTCTGAGCCAGGAGATAACTCTGGGATACATCAGTTTGCCCCTGCATTTTACAAAGACCTTTAGGATTGTCAACTAAAACTAAAAAGTTGCAACATGGTAAGAGTTAGAGCTTGTGATTCATAGAAAATCCATATTTCAACCGTATACTGGGGCACTTTTATAAATACTCGAGTCTCATCCTGCCCTGGGGTTTAATAATCAGGTCCAGGTCAGAGAGGCTGAGGGCCCAACCTCCCCTCTGTGAACAGACTCACAGATCCGGAAGCACCCTCAGCCGAGGAAAGGAGGAAGGTGTGTTGGTCATCTTACCAGACTTACCAGAACAACCAATGGTTAATCATTTTTAAATTTCTATTTTTGAAGTTCCATCAGCACAATTCCTATGTTATGCTAAGTAATAATAAACAGGTGTAAATATATGCACATTGGTGATCCAAGACCTTGTTTCACTCGTAGACCCAGACGGAGCTTTTGGAGCACACCTCTTATTTTGCCAATGGTGGGGGCTGCTGCCTTTTACTCTGAGGGAAGGAGAATCCATCTGAGATTAAGACATTTATGCAGGATCTAAAGCACAAGCATCAGCGCTCCAGAAATCATTTAGGTTGCTCAGTTCACGGAGCCATAGCATGGTATGACATGTGCCTAATCTGCCAAGAGGGGCAGACTGCAAATATACTAACCAATGAAAGGTGGAGGGGAGAAGAAGCAGCTCGTCATCGTAGATTATGGTGCAAGTTTACTGCAGTACTAATTTCTATTCAAACTGCATATAAAACAAAACATGATAAAGTATGACCGTAGGTTAGTCTGTAGTGCACCTGAGCCACATTGCTGTTTCTCCTCTGAATAAATCCTCTTTATATGCAATGTAATGTGTTTGAATAAATACCATTATAATGCTAACTTTCTACTTTTTCCACTCATCTCTTACTGGCAAGTTTGGGGTGATTCAACAACTTGTCAGAACCCACAGGGAATACCTTTCAAAGTGGGTGCACAGCCAGGTGGGGTGCAGTGCCCTAAATCAGAATGCAGCACATAATTGTGAGCCTGGGAGCACAAATCACCCTTGTAGTTTATTGTTTCTTTTTAGTCCTGCTCATATGAATCAAATCTAGCCTTAGGTATGCTCCAGGCAAAAAAAAGTCATTTGAGTCAAAATGAAGATAAACACCCCATTATCCCCACATCTGGGACCATCCCCTGGCTTAATGCACAGCTCAGAAGGTACAAAAGCAGTGTCTCCTTAGAGCAGCTTTGCACTACAGAGATGGTAACACAAAGGAAGGGGGAATCACATAGTGGACAGCTATTCCAGAAGCAGAGCTGCAGAATGAATGAATGAACGCCCTGCACAAAACACACAGGACACACTGTTTCCTTCCACAAAATACCAGGTGAAGTTTTGGAGAAATATACCCAAGGATCAAGCAAGCAATAAAACCAACCCAACAAACTCTGAAACTGCTCACCTCTGAGACTGAGCCACCTTGTCAGCTGATCCATTTTATGTGTGAATTGTTTTTCTGTCCAGTGCTCCCCGGCAGAGATGGTGTCGTATGTCTGGCACATTTCTGACACTCTACAAACAGTATTAATCCTTATCATATGACCTGACCGAAGGCCTGCACTGGAAACTAATAGACAGGCTTTCATCTGTTCTGCTGGCCTGAAAGGCAATTCTGCTACGTAGATGACCTAAACCCACCTGGGAAATGGCCAGTTGCCCAGCTCTTCCTTTCTTGCCTCTTACCTTCCCTACACATAAACATGGGACCATGTGACCATGTACAGATGTGACCTCTTGGTCTGCTTCCTTGTCAGGATTGCATACAAATGACTATTCTTTCCCACTAGATAATGAACTCCTTGTGCCTAGAGACTGTACAATTTATGCATTAGGAACCTCCCCTGAGGGGCACCTCACAGAATGTGGCTTAATTTTCTTTAGCTCTAGGAACCCAGAAATGACTTGCTACCAAGAATGGCAGCATGGCCCCCAAACTTAAATGACACATGCCATTATTAACAGTCAGCACACACACACAAAATAACAGTCAGCACAAAAAGGCCTGCTCTAAAGATAAGCCAGTGTATCCTATACCCCAGATCAATGAGTTGAAAGGACTCCAAGCACTATGTATCTGCAGAAACTCCTCTCCTCCCCTGCTGCCTAGAGCTTCTGGCCCTCTAATCAAATAATGAAAGCCCATCAAAGAATATTCATCAGACACCCACACAGAACAAGGTACAATGAGAAAGTTTAGCCCGTCTCTACAAAAGTTCGTAATCCAAGCCAATGCAGAATTTGCACATGCAGGGATAATACCTAGTGAAAACCAACACATAATGTAATAGGTGCAAGTTAAGTGGGAGGAGGGAAGAAGAGAGGCCTTGGTGATGGAGGGCTGGGGTCTGCGTCTCCTGCGTGAGACAGGCTCCCTGGACTTTACCTCCTACAGTTGATCCTGTCTTACCTCCACTGAGAAGCTGAGGGCCTCAGGGTTAAGTGAATTCAGTGTCTCACCAGATTGCCTAATTATGTTCTAGGTTGACAAAGCTAATGTTTGACTGTAGGTTCTTTTCAGCTGAGAGACTAAAGCAGGAAAGAAACTAGGCTTGTTCTTAGGGCTTTGGATTGCCCAGGGTTATTGTTTAGGACTCTATGGAGCTTTTAGTTGGTATCCTATGGTTCCTTTGGCGCAGACTGCTGGGTGTCCTGCCCAGGCGGCCTCCCCACACCTGCTGTGCTGTGGGTGGTAATCACAGCTGTTTCCTGGGGCCCTGTTATAGGCTGGTGCCAACTCTTTGCTGAATCCCTGACTCCAGAGCTTGCTTGGGTCAGCCAGAAACAAGCCTCTGGCCAGGATCCCCTCATTCAGCTCCTGAGAGCCTCCCGTGAAGACTGCTGGTAAGAGAATCCCACCCAAGCCCTGCTCCTAGGGAACTTGACCTTCAGGTTACAAAAGTGGGTTCCCAGGTGCAGGAGTGTTTATTTCAGGTGAATCAGGCAATTATCCAGATGATATCAGTCTTGAAACTAAGGCTTGGAATCACACAGTGCCTTTTGCAAATCAAAGCTTCTATCTCAGAGTCCATAATGCTTTCATGAATTCATCTACTCTTCCTACAAGGCTGAGGTCTGAATTTCACTGATGTGTGTCTACCTCTGTCCCACAACAGAAGCCCTGTGTTTCCCTGGGTTCAGCTGGGCATGAAGGAAAGGAAAGGAGAATGTGGAGTACCTGCTGGTGGTGCTTGGGAGCCGAGGAGAACTTTCTAGAATGTGGTAGTGGATGGGCTCAAGCCTTTGGAAAAAGTAGGAGCAGATTAAGATTCACAGGGTTTGAGTTGTATTTATTCTGAGATAGCTGTATCTTTCGCGATTATCACTTAAGGTCAGGAGTGGTGTCTTGCAGACAGAGAGGAAAGATCAGTGGAAAAGGCAGCTTCTTGAGGCCTCTTCATAACAGCCCACATGCACTCTGCACATAAACATTCATGGTCTGCAACAAAGTCTGTGTAACAAACATGAGCAGTGGAGACTATGCCAGAGTACCCTCCTACAGAATGATCATTTAGGGTCACAGGATACCATTTCTAGCATCAGGCTATAGTAGTTCCTTATGTTCTTTGCAAGCACACAAGGCTGTTGCTGAGCAATTCAGTGTCTCACCCACTCAGCAGTACTTGCCTGGAAACTACTTGAGAGATTTGAACTTTGTATTCCTTCACAGTGTATACGAGACATAGGAGCTGAGGCGCTGTGAACATGGGCAGTGGGCTTTTGCTCCAGTGCCATAGTTTTTCTGCCTGGCTTACTAGTAACTGGCTGAATATAAGACGGAGGACTGAAGATCTCTATGAGAAGTGACACTGGCTTCTGGGAACTGGGAACTTTGTCAGTTACATAATCAATCTAAGGCTACCTTGGAAGACAAGATGGAAGACAAAATAGGGGCAGCATGTTGTCTCTGGGCCCCAAGGACGTGGTTCTAGACAGCTACAATGTGATGTATTTCTCTGAATATGGACTCAGGTTCTTTCATCACGTCATCTACCTGCAGGTGATTTTCATCATCACTTAGAAAATGCCCTTCTCCTAGTGGGTATGTTCCTACACCTTACCTCCAGATTCAGGATGCAGAACAATAACGTATGCCCAGAGGTCTTTGGTTTTATAGATACAAGCTTTATTACCTTCAGCACAATCTTAAAAATAATCCTGATTAGGCTTGGTGTCAATGTACTGGTTTTACCTCCTCATTCTGTCTTTTGTAATTCTATCTGGTCTTAAGCAATATCTCTCTATGCCTTGGGTGTCTGATTGGGGCTTTCGGGCTTGAATTCTGACCTAGAAATGACAGTTGTCTTGGGAAACACTCTCCCTCTAACAATGACCTTGATGGAAGCCACAGGACACAGCCCAGCATTTTGGCCACATAACATACTTTCACACTTGGTACTGCCTCACAGTAGTAGCTCGTGGACAGTACCGAGGCCTTGTATCTTCTTTCCTGTCTTGGGCTTTTGTACATTCTACATCTAATTGTGGATTATGAAAAGGTTAAGAACGATACCACTAAGCCAAAAAGGCATTTATTCACCCAGTAAAAGGCTTATATTAGCCCATGAAAATGTGAAAATTCTAGGGAGCATTCCTGAATTGTTTCTAATTATATTATCTTTTCTGCGAACCCTATTATGTGCTCGTTACAGCCCCTGCCATGAGTTCTGGAATGAGTTAAAGAGTAAGTACTGAGGTGTGGCTGCACTATGAAACCATTAGAGTAAAGCCTGGAGTGAAACAGGAGCAGGTTTTGGTTCTGACTCTGTCCCCTCAGCTTCCTGCCACCCACCTCAAGATCATTGCTAGAATGGAGATTCTGGCAAAAACACCTCCTGGGACTCTCAGGTTCAGAAAAGCATTTATTTAAAGAAAGAAATTCTGTAACTTAACACCTGCCATGATGATCCAAAGGTTAAGGAAAAATTTTCATCACAAGATTTTTCACTTGGCATGATAAGGCCAAAAAATAAATAAGAAAGTCATTGTAAAGTTTCCCTATAGAGTTCCTTAATTTCTCAGGAATACATGCTTGACTTGTATGAACCAAGGGGAAATTAGGTTGCATGAACACATGGTGCATTTTATGTGACTCAGTTTATAATAGATTTTTTTTTTTTTTTGGTGGAGCTGGAGATTGAACTCAGGCCCTTGTGCTTGCCAGGGAAGTGCCTATTCCACTGAGCCATCTCCCCAGCCCCATGACTCAGTTTATAATCTCCTTCTTTTACATTCCTTTTTATGAAGCAGTAAAAGAATCTTAGTCATATTTATTTTTACATGATATTTAATGTAAATATTAAATATTTACAGATTTTGGCTACTCACAGAAATCAAATTAATGACTATAAAAACATTAAGTTTAATTAGTTGCCTATATGGTCAAACACACTTTACCTGAAAGTCTTTATACGTAAGTGCTATTTTATATTTCAAACTTTTTTCATGTTCTACTTCCTTCTAGAACTTGGCAAAGAAAAAAAATGAGAGAATGACATTGCAATGGTCATCTAATGACTTCCAAGGAGCCATTAATAGCCTGATGACTTTTGGTAGCAAACTGTATTTAAGGATGTTTTCCTTTGCCTAAATCTGTAAATGAGGTAAAAGGCTGACAATCGTTCTGGCTGCAGGGATGTTTTAATTCTTTGACACAGCTTCCTTTTAACAGACCAGATTTCTCACCTGAGGTGGAATAAAATATGCACAAAAGTGGTGTTTCTTGTAAGTCTGTATAATTATGTGAAAAGTTTGCAATTGTCCTTGCACGGTAGATAACACTCAACAAAAATCATGAAAGGATGGCCTAGGGTTCTGGATGGTTCACAATGCATGCCTTGATTTTGCAGTTAAAACCAGCAAAGGTTTGCAGAGAAAGGCCGTAGCACTGGAGAGTGTCACACTGTTGGTTGTTGGAAGCCAGTGTGGAGGAAGCTGATTTATTGCATGAAGCTGTTCTATTATTCCTTTTATTTTGGTGACTCTAGCTGGGTTTCCACAGACAGCCTCAGAAGATAGGCCTATTTAGAATTTCACCTCTCATCTGCAAAGTTGTTTTTCTGCAAAATGAATGACATTTATTAATTTTTCATTTTTCTTGTTATTTGATCAGCTTCATTAATGACTAAAATTACTTAAATTGAGAAGACCTGAAACAAGAAAATGAACAGAGACTCTGGGTTGGATGATTTTGATCTGGAGCTTTCAGGAGCATTTCTAAAGGCCTCGGAGATATCCTTTCATGGTTCAGGTACTCTGCAAGGTCCTCCATGAGAAGGGGACAAATGGATCTGTGTGACATCACCCCACTTGCCCTGCCACAGCTCTGCCCACATTGTCACAGGGACACTGCAGAGGTCTGGGTGTTCCTGCCTGGGCTGACCTCTCCTGCCTTCACAGATTCATCTCAGACCTTTCTCTGTATCATCTTGTCACTGCATTCCAACTCTTAGTTATCTTTTGCGATCAAATTTCTTTCTTTTCTTCTTTCTTATAATATATTTGGTACAGGGCCTTACTACACAGCTCAGACTTTTGTTATCCTTCTGTTTTCAGCCTCCCCAGTGCTGTGATTGCAGGTGTGCACCACCATGCCTTGACTCGGCTGCTGGCTTAGAGCACCCAGAGGTGGGGCCAGTGCAGCATGTAGTACTGGGGATCAAACCCTGGTCCCTGTGCTTGCCTAAGCAGCACTTAGTCCACTGAGCTATCTTGCCGGTCCTGCAATCACATTTCTTTTCAGCACACAGTAACCTCCTGCCATTACTATTTCCTCTGCCTGCAGGTTCTTTCTGTCCATCTCCCTGACTTGATACACAGCCATCATTAAGATATCAACTCCATCTTCACTTCCTGGGGAAGTATTTCCTGATCTTCCAATTGGGTCCATTTTACTCTATTGTTCATTATTTTATTTTATTTTTTTCTCTATCGGTTTCTTTTCTTTCTTTTTTTTTTTGTGGGTGAGGAGGTCAATTTACTTTAAAGGTGACTCCAATTTGCCATGGCTGGACTTCAAACTTTTTGACTTTCTGATGGTGCACCTGTGATACACATTCAGCAAAAGCTACACATCAAGTTTTGACCTTTTCTTGGTCTAGAAATATGGAGTAGATACTGTTTTAAAATGCTTGGGAGCAGCAGTGTGTCACAGCTCCCAGTCAGTTACAAGATCACAATAGGAAACAGCCATGTCTGTGACGCTCAGCACGGCTAGGCTGTGGTGGCAGGTAGGTTAAGTGTCATGAGTGCATTTTTATCTTATGCTGTTTTCCATTTACACTGGGTTGTCAGGACATAACCCTATTCTAAGTTAAGGAGCCTCTGTATAGGTTCTCACGGCACCAAAACACTGACTTCCAAAGAGATTCCTCCTATCACAATTTTACGTTTATTTTACTGGTATTAAACTAATAATTCTTTTTTGTTCTTTTTTTCTTTATGAGACCTATTGCCTGTTTTAGCACAATACCAAATCCCTTGCAGAGCACCTGACCTATGTTCTACACTCAGTATAATACGATGACTTACGATTTATTTAAAAGATATTGTATGATATCTTTTCGTAGTATTAGAAACTTTAAAAAGTATATTT
>NDGN011348732.1:0-12924 GCA_002564285.1 Tympanoctomys barrerae | reverse complement strand
GAAACTGTCTAATTGCTATTTGTTTATCAATAAAATTCTGAAAAAAATAAATAAAATAAAAATCTTTGATATTACACTCATAAAATATATTGTAAATCTTAATATATTCATGTCTAGAATCTCCACTTCTAATATTTACTGTTAAAGAAAAACATGGTAAATTATTACATTCAAGTTTATAATAACTAATATAAAATAAAAGGCTTATCATTGTGATTGTTACAGAAGTCCTCAGCAATTTCAGAGTTATACAGCCTGGCAGGGTGGTACACTCCTGTAATCCCATCACTCTGAGAGGCAGAGGCCAGAGATGCCTAGTTCCAGCCCAGCTTGGTTAATTACCTAAACATTATCTTGAACAGTTGGGGAATGTAGCTTAGTGCAAAGGTCTGACTCATTCCCTAGTAACAGGAAGAAAAAAAAACCATAAATGCAATAAATAAAAGAATAAACTAGCTCTTATTTCAGTGACATGAAAAATTCCAAATATAAGCCCTATGAAATTATGTGCAGTATGGATGGTTGTCTATTGAAGATGATTCACATAGCTGTACACACACATACTTTTTGGCCCATGTGTCTATGATCCTTTATGCACATAGATGTTTTCTCAGCAAACAGGTAAGAAAGTGCCAGTAGCACTGTACCAACAAGTGCTGATTAACAGATTCTGGATTCTGAGGTCAAATCAAATTTCACTTTTTTGTGGCTACTCTCCATATTGTCTGACAATTTATAGACGAGCACTATTAAAAATTCAATAGAAATTGTTTATTATATTAAACAATCTTTATTACAATTCTTAATTAAAAAAAAAGTAGTCCTAGGAATGGGGATTGAATGTAGGGTCCTACAGTTGAGATACAGACTTGGCCTTTTTTATTTTTTTATGTTGAGGCAGTGTTTCACTAAGATGCTAAGTTGTTCAGGGCAGACTTAAATGTGTGGTCTTCTTGATTCAATCTCCCAGAATGCTGGGATTTCAGGCATGCGGTCTTGTGTTCTGGTAACAATCCTTATTCTGGTAAAATATGGGAAAAATTGTTTGTTCTGCTTTACCCTACTATTCTTTTCAGTAGTGGGGACTGAGTCAAGTGTTTCACACTAAAGCATATCCCCAGTCCTTTTATAAAACTTGTTTTAAGACAAGGTGTTGCTAGGTCTCTAAATTGCCCAAGCTGTGTTGTAGTTGCAGTTCTTCTGCCTCAGCCTCCCAGTGTCCTGGGACAACAGATATGCGCCAGCATGCCCAGCGGTACACGATTTATCAAATTGTCCTTTTTTGAGTGATAATTATTATGATATGTTCTAAAACGAAATTCAAAGTTATCAACTCCACTTTCCTAGAATTACACGAAGTCATCAGCTCTCTTGTAAAAAATAATAATGCATTTTAAAATGGGAACTTGTATAGGCTCTTATTACTCTTCTAGGGTAGATAGATCCAGTTTCTGAAACACCACGGTTTCCAATCTTCAGCATTCTAGTCACCCTCTAGGTGTAATCCACCTTTTTTAGCACCTCTTAAAATGCAACCTAGAGAAGTTACAATAATATTCAAGACACAGTCCAAAGAGTTCAGATTGTAGCAAAACTATTACCACCCATGAACTTGGCTTTGCAGTTTAAGAATGCATTAACTTTTTAAGGCATCTGTTAACCATATTTGCTCACATCGAAGAAACACTCAAATAAAACCACAGGAGTTTTGTCATAAAATTCCTTATCCTGTAAATGCACACCAAGTAAGAGTTTATGATATTTCAGTAAAGTTTCATCTTATCAGTTTCAACTCCTGGTTGAAACTCAGGGGTTACACTTGGAAGCATCCTTTTTGCCATCTAAGTGAGTAAGCATCCCTTCTAGCTTTGCCTTGCCTGGAAAAGCTCTAAGAGTCTCTCCTTTGATCATTTTCATCCAGATTGAGCTACCAGGTCAGAAACCAAGTGGAGAATTGAGCTACAAAAATTGCCATGCAGTTAGTGTCAGTCCCTTGCTGCTAAATTCTTTTTGGACATTTGTTAACTGGTTAAGGATAAAAAGTCTACTCTCATCTTCCATATTTTCCTTAAGATTATTCATAGATTTCTTTGTGGAAAATCCGACATAAAAATAGATATGTACTTATTTGGCCTTCTTTAGCTTTTATGTTGACAAACCAGTACATGATATGTAATGGGTTATAACTGTCGGAAATTACTAGGAGGAACCTTGTGTTCTCACTAAAATGACTTCCTATTATTTACTCTGAAAATCAATGTGGCTCTTGTTATTTTCTATTGGGCAAAGCTGGCAGGGGTCTCTAGCTCTTTGAGCGCTGCTTCCTGGCTCAGGTGCAGATCCTTCAGCCTGCTAGTGCTGTACACAGCTGATGTGTTTCCACCGTAACCATACCTTGTAAAAGCCCTCACCTGGGTCAAGTTCTACTTATCACTGAGAACTATGAAAACTTTGTAGTCATAAACAGCTTGAAGCTGTGTCAACAAGGGTGTAGTTTTTTGTTTTTTGATTTTTTTTTTCTATAAAAGACTTTGCTTAACTCTTTTTTGGAGCTGGTTAGCACCTTCCTGCATGGAGTGTGACTGGCCAGCCACTTTACTGGCAAATAAAGGCTCACCAAATTCCAATCTGTTCTGATCTCAGTCTCTGTTCAGTTCAAACTCAGTACAGATATACTGCTATGGGTAAAGAAATGCAATATAGTATCACTTGGGCTGTCTTTTTGAGATATAATTCTGAGTTTCTATGAACCTGGACTTCTAATTCTATTTAAATAAACTACAATACGAACTTCGTTATATTCTAAATTTCACTTAAATCAACACTGGTTGTACACTTTTCTCATTTAAAATTCATAAGACATAATAACTATTGCAATTGCTTCTAAAACCAGAAATGCTTCAATTCTGAGCCTCGCTCCACCACTTAATAATATGTTATTTTATACATAAAATGGTGATACAGTCCCCCTCAACAGAATTGAATGAGTTTATGTGTGTAAAACTCTAAGAATTGTTGACACCTAATATGCACCAAGTGTAATTACTAATACTATTATGACGCTATCAAGCAATAATATTAACAAGTGAGCATTGTTCTGAGTTCACTTCCTCTGATCTTCAAAAACAATACATTTATTTCTTTCCTCTAAGACTTACATATATTTCCATATTACAGTACTTCTAATTATTCAGTTAAGCAGAGTGTGTGTGTGTACTGTCATTACTATTCTTGTCATCAAGCTAAAATGATTTCTGGATAAGCCATATCACTCTTATAAGGAAGCTATGAGGGGCTCTGGGTGTGGTGAGAGGATCCAGCTGGGTCTTTGAACAACCAAGGAGCAGGAGGGATGTGAAGTACCATGTATGCTGGCCGCAGTCCTCCTTGGCCACAGCACGGTTGCATGCTCAGATCTTTGTGACTCTTTTTCCTTGGGAGCCCGTTCTGGAAAATGTTCTCTCACACACTGTCTCATGTGGCCCAACTGCTCTTCCTCTGATCCTTGCTTACACCTGCCCCACTTCAGACCCGTAGCGATTCTCCAGTCACTTCGTTTCCAATGCTATCTACCTAGATCATGCAACTTTCTGTTTCCGCTTTCTTCTTTCTCAAAATTCTGCCGGTCCTTTCACTTTACATCAAAACCAAGATTAGTTTTCCTTGCTATTGAACATTTCACTCTTTGAGTTGGAAAGCTAAATTTAGACTTAAGTGGAAACAAACCTAATAGCAAACATGTCAGCAAAGGGCTCCTTTGCTCTTAAGAATAAAGAGAGAGCACTGAAGTAAAAATAAATGTTAGTCTGACAATGTTAATTTCTATTTTTATTCATCAAATATTCATGGAGCGATGAGCCCTATTTGGTAGAAACAAAACCCAAGAATCAATCTAGTGCTAGCTCACAAGAAAATTGAATACAGAGAGAGAGCCACACACTTAATGGTATCAGAACAGCATGGCAAATGTCAGAAAAGTAAAGAAAATTTTAAAAATAAAATGAATGCGCATCTGTCTCACTCTTTTCTCCTTGCTGGGATCAAAACCCAACACCCAAAATAAAGGAAGGAAATGTTCATTTAGCTCACAGCTAATGGAGGTTTCAGTCCATACGCAGCTGGCTTCAAGGCAGAGGGGCACATGGCAGAGAGCAGCAGCTCATGGGGGCGGAAGACAGCAAAACAGCAAGAGCAAAAGGGATGTGTAACAGCGACAATGGCAACTATGGCTGCAGAGAGAAGTCTGTCTCTCTGTCTCTCTATGTCACACTCAGGCTATCTGCCTCAGTCTGGGTGTAGCACTCACACCCATAATCCCAGCAGTATTAAGACCCATAATCCCAGTGGATCATGACTTAATCTCAAACTCTAGAAGTCCCTGCCCCATGACTGCATGAGCCTTTGCGTGGACAACTAAACATAAACCATAATAGCATCTTAGGAAAATTATCTTAATTCACCTAAGCAAATGGGTCTGCTCTGCAAGTAGACAGAGAAATGAACCTAAAAGAACCAAATCAATTCTCTAGTTCAGAGCCCTGCTCTTAAAAATGTGGTTTACAGAGCCACACAATTCATATCAAGTAGGAGCAAAATCCCAGGGCCTACAGAGACCTACTATACTAGAATCTGACCCAGATTACTTTCCCTGGAGATTTTTGGGCATGTTACAGTTTGCCAAGTGCTGCTCCAAATTTAATCTTGGCTCATCATGACCAGCTGCATGGGAGAGGGATCTGGTAGCTGTGTAGGGGTCGAGAACATGTTCAGCAGGTAAGTTAGCATTTGCTGACTGAATACACGACTGAATGTCTAAAGAAATCAATACAAGCACAAATGTTCAGGGTATATGTGTAATAATTTCATAGGCATGAAAGAAGAAAGGAAAGAGAGATTTTAGTAATAACAAATGAATAGTTTGTCATTTTATACAATTCTTGGAGTATTTTCAATTAAACACAAAAATCGGACAAAAGCCATTTGGTGCAGTTGATTTGCATTCAGATTTTTATCTCATTCTAATTCTATAGAGGAACAAAACATTGGGGCAATACTTTTAAGTTCTATCATCTCTAAACTGGACTACTTTAAAGCTGTCAGTTTATACTAGAGAGAGATAAGTGGCTTATTTCCTAGTCCTGCCTTCCTAGGTAAGGCGGTAGAACAGGACCGAAGGGGTCATGAGGGTAACATACACTGTTTACTCCAATGTGTCACACAGAGGTGATCTATGACACAGTATGGACAATTCCAGTAGGAATAAAAGCACACACTCTAATTATGTCATATGTTTAAACATAAAATGGAAGGAAATATAAAGCTTTTAGCAAAGAAAAGCAATGCTTCTGGAAAAATATGGGAAACTTTCAGAATTAATTGCTTCATTATAATTAGGAGACTGTAACCTTTAGAGGTACAGAGTTCTATCCAAAGTCTGATTTTATTTGCATATATTAGTATGAGCATGACAACTGAATCTCTAGGAAAGGTTGCTTCATATTTCTAAACCATAAAGTTCCTCCAATTTGTCTTCACGTCTAATTGCTGAACCCCTTATTCCATAACTCAGTTGAATTCATTCCTTATTTTAGAGTCAAACAAAAATGGAGCAGATATTATCATCCGCCTCAAAAGTACCTCAAAATAGAAAATGAGAAATAGCCTGCATTTTAGCAGAAGGTACAAATGTATTTCTAGTTTTTCAGCAAACTGGCAAATTTCAAGTTGCTACCATTGAAACCTACATCTTTGATGTACAGGCACAACTTCAGAATGCCATATGACTAGAGAAAGGCAAAAGAAAAAGAAAGAAGAAAAGAAAAGAACAGTTGAGTTCACTGCTTAAGAAAACAAGAACTTATATAGAACCCAATTATCTAAAACTGAAAGGTTAGTGAATTGGGCTGAGATTATGAGCAGGGCATTTCATTGCAAAATAATAGTGATGGTCCAAAATGTTTTCCACATCTTTTGTCAATAGAAACTCTGATCTTTCTCCTTATTCATGAATGAATGAAGTCTAGAACATGAAATGAACATTTTTATGTATATATCATAGTTAGAACAACCATAGATTGTCTCTTCTTCATGTGCTACACAGAGGTCTTGTTCTTATTCNCACAACATACATTATTGTGGGGAACTGTCTTCATGATTCTTTGGTTACAGAAATAAGCAGCAAAAGCAGTGAGTTCCGACCTCATCTATTTTATTTCTCTCCTTATCCCAACTGTGAACAGAGGCTGATTCTTCACAATAAACACAAATGAATCAATTCATATCTAGAAAGTGACTTGGAAAATTCACCAAAATCTAAATTCGCCAACCTTTTCTGATTGAGTTCTGAAACACTCTCCAGAACAGAAGATGAATTCTCATAACCAAGTTCAAAACTTTTCTACTGTAAAACTCAAAATGATGGATTTCTGTCCTATGTAATCCAAGAATTCCTGGATGGATTCTGTACCTTTGTAGATTATGCTAAATAAACATAGGTACTCCTTTCATGCTTTGAAATTTTGGTGAAAACCCAAAAGGAAAGAGGAAGGAGAAAAAGGAAGATACTTCTTTCTATTCTCTGACTCTTGAAATGTAGAATTCCAGATGACAAATGGCGCTGCTTATCATTAGGTGGTAGCAAATGAGGGGAGGTTTGGAGATTTGTGATTGCATAAAATTTCAGAAGTGTATGAAATTCATGCTAAGTTTCCAGGAGACCTGATAATACATTTAAGATAAAACTATATTATCAGCAAAATTTCGTTGCTGCCAAAATTACTGGTATTAAACATGCTGAACCTACGTTTTGCAATAACTGCACCTACACGTGGGAGACGTTAACATCAGTAGTGATCTTCCAAAGGCTTGAAGCATAACGATTATTTATCTAGCTGCTCTTTCACAGACAGAAATGAGCGATAAAGCATTCGGCCTCTCAGATGCGTAATGATGTGTTTTCTGACTGCTTATAAAGACAGTGGGCAAAACCCCATTTATTTAAAATGAGGGTCCTAGAAAACTAATGTAAGAATATAGGGAAACCTTACTTAACCATTTTGATTTCCTACTTAAGTGTGAAAGGCATTTTGAGAAAAGTTCCATTTTCAATTTTAAATGTGCCTTTGCTAAGACTACTGTAAGATTTACAAAATATTTTTGAAGCTTATAAATGTAGAAACAGAAACTAAGTTTTAAAATTTATACATAGCATTTACAATCATTTGTCCCAAAGGAACCTAACTCTAAACTTGCCAGAGATTGTAATCTACAGGTAAAATCAAGGCATTAATGTTTTCAAGTTCTAAAATCATATTCCTAACATGAATAATGCCACTTTATATTTCTAATTTTTACTGTACCATAGAGGTTGGGTACAAAGATAAAGAAAGAAAATAATAGTGAATATGAACACAGTTTCATTCAAAGGAATATATTTAAATTGAAGAAGTGTTGAATTCAAAGACAGATTATGAAGGTACAGATTCCTCATTCCATTTGTTGTAAAAATCACTCTGAATATAAAGAACCTATTTATGTATGTTGAGACCTTTGCATCAATCGGGATGCTGGAAATAGGAACAATCTACTTAGGAGAAAAAGTCGTATGAAGAATCAATAAATCCAAAGTTGCACTGAAGCAGAAAGGAATTCTTAAAATGAATCTTTCCTTGTCAGCACTTGTGCTTGCTAATACACGTAGTCCTCTATTTTGATTCTGTGAGAAATTCATCTCTTGGCGATTGCAGTTACTTTCAATAGCTTGGGCTTATTTTAACCTTTTGGTAGTGGGAATCAACCCAAAAACCTGTTACAAAATATTCTATTCTAGAAAATTCTGTCAGCAGCTACTATCATATGATTTTGCAAGAGTGAAATCTGTGCCACCATCAGTGTCTGGTCCATATTTGCTTCTCTGCTTTTCTGTTGCTAAGTGAACATTTTGAGAGGGAGTGAAGCTTAGTCCAAACCTATTTCTTATAACTATACTACTCAAAGAATTAGTCAATGATCATAGGAACTTATAAGATATTAGTCATTAACTGATAATTGTCCCCAAATTGGTAGTGTTGTTTTTCATTCCAGTAATTTCATCAACAGAGACCCTTTTGTTCACACAGAGCCACACGTATGTGGACCCCAGTTTCCTATCGCTAAGGGGCAGCTTATCAGAAGTCTCTCATGACCAAAAGGAAGAATGTAGAAATGCTAATAAAAATCAAACTTTACTTTTCTGAGCACACCTAAAATAATGTGTTCCATATCAAGAGCTTTTCTGGCCCAATTACAAAGATACGCTGCTTAATTGATATCGTTACAACATATATGGTTAGTGCAGATAGTACAGGTTTAGTTTTCTAAGCCTAGGAAAGAGAAATTATAAATTTGTCTATTCAGTGGACTTTTAACGAAGTGATTTACATATTCTTTTTTGTTGTTGATAAACTTGAGCTAAAAATAATATTTGACTCCATGAATGAGTTTTTAAACAGAATATTCTAATTTCTGTAAGGACATTGACTTACACATATTGCATGCTTGATATGACATTATGAACAGGTTCTCCCACCAAAATATCCAAATGTCTGAAAGGCAGACAGCTAACTTTTTATATGGCACTTACTTCAGAGATGCAACATTTATGGTGGAACTTGCTGATGAATAAATCTATAATAGAGTTTAATTGGAACCCATATGTTCCATCATAAACTATAATCAGAAACAAAACAGCATATTTCATGTAATATCTTTGGTTACAACAAAATTAGGTATTGTGCATTGGCAAACAGTTCCTTTACTTTCAAAAAATATCAGGGTCTAGGATTTTGTTTCCTATTTGAAATATTACATTCGTAAGCTACAGTGCAGGACTGAGAAAATGGTACAATTTAACAAAACAAGAGCTGGAAGTGTCAGGCTAGCTCGCTGTTATCATCACATCAGGGCTTCGATCACCGTCTGTTCCATCACTAAAAGCGAGGTAACAGGGGTGTTTTAGCCCCCTCAGTACAAAGATTGCTATTACTTGGGCTGCAAATGTTTTCCTTGGATGATTGGCTGACAATATCCAAAGCATAATTTTAGGTCCCGAAGAATTAAACACAGGTCTATTTTTATGAGGTGGGACGGATTGGAAACCATTCTTTCTGCTTGTTCCAGTGAAATTGGAAATGAAAAGAACGCGTGTCATTTGAGGGCCAAGTGTCAGGAAGCCCATCTGAATTATACTTCATACCTCTCTTTATAGCCTAACATTCAACTATATCCATTTTCCTGGCAGTATTACACTCATCAAAAACAAGTTATTGACACTTATATTTCATATATAAATCAAATCAGGCAAAGCAAAAAAGGTGGTTACAGAGACTGAACAATGGAGTCAAATAATGTTTTTGTTTTTCACCTCTAGGATATCACTTTAGTACCATCCTCAAACAATGGCATAAAATCATTCCAATTAAATGGTCTTAAAATAAGATATAAAGCGAATTCAGGTGATCTCATTCTGTCTTATATGTCAAGAGTTGACAGCAGAAAATTGAGCAGAAATGGTTTAAATTTAGCTTTCCTCAAATATGTGTACATGGACTGAGAGAAGAAATTGGACGTGCTTCAGTGGAGTCAATTAAGAAAGCCTCAACGAGAAGGGTTGAAGTGCACTGACAGGGCACCGGGGATTCTGTGAGGATTGACTGGCACAGGCTTGGGTGCAAATTAAGGACTGCATTGTTCCCGACATTAATTTTCTTCACATGAGAAATTACAATAATAAATGATGATTAGGATAACAATCATAAAGACACCTCTGATGAAGAGATCCATCCTCCGGTGATCAGACATTCACGTTAGATTCACTCTTACTTTTGAGGTCTTTGGTCATGTACTTTGCTTCACACAGCTCTGCTGCCGAGACTCCAGTCCCCACGCCTCCATCCTTTCCGTAGTGCTGTTCACATGGTGCTCTCCATGCTCCAAGGAATCAAGAGAGGAAAAGAATACAGTGCAGTTTTCCCTTTGTCGCTTGTGTGGCAAATCACTTAGGCTGCTCTGCCTTACACAGAATGTCATTCCTCTCCCTTCCCTCGCCCATCAGCTCGGAGACTGGGAATGCTGGACCGGAGCTGTGTGTGTCATTAGCAAATGTTTGCTGTGAAATGGAAAGCAGACTGGAGTTGTAGCGGGGAGGATGCTCCAATCAAAATCATTCAAAATCAAGCCTACTGTTTGATCCTTACTCCGTTAAAAGCTAGTGAAGCTGCTAAAGTCACAAAGGTCACCCCCAAAATATTATTAAGTGTTCGTTATGAAGGGGTCTAAAAATTCACGCTATCGCCAAGTGTTGCAGTCTTGGAGGAAAAAATGTAGAGCTGCAAATAATGTAATTTTTGTATTCCCAATTTACTGCATATTTTTTCTCTGTAAAGAATATACTTAAAATAAACATAATGATAGTTAACTAAAATAGATGGATTCAGATATATACTTAAGGAATATGAACGTTGGCTTTTCTATAATTGGCATTTTGGGGTAAAATATCACTTCCCACCTTTTAGTTTGCTTTTCAGTTTTGTTTTTCTACATTTGAAATCTGAGCCACAAACTTATAAAGAAAATGATTATTCCTACCGTTTACATAGCAAGAAAAAAGAAATGACGGTATAGGTTCATGAAAAATTAA
Source organism: Tympanoctomys barrerae (assembly GCA_002564285.1). Classification (NCBI taxonomy): domain Eukaryota; kingdom Metazoa; phylum Chordata; class Mammalia; order Rodentia; family Octodontidae; genus Tympanoctomys; species Tympanoctomys barrerae. The sequence goes on along the minus strand of NDGN011348732.1, from coordinate 2,249 downwards.
CTTGAGGCTACGTAACTTGAAAAATTGTTCAACAAAATACAATTAAAAATTAAAAATAGAAGGGCCAGGGAGATGGCTCAGGAGAATAAATGTTTCCCTGGCAAGCATAAGGGCCTGAGTTTAATCCCTGGTTCCGCAAAAAATAAATAAATAAATAAATAAGAAGAATAATAAAATAAAAATAGATGAGAAACCAAATAAGTCTTAGAATATGCATTATATACTGCAAATACCCAACCTAGAAATTTTCTAGTACCAGAAAAATGTAATATCTGTAAGAGATTATTGTTAAATATTAAAATTTTGACTTGTGTTTACACAAGTTAGAAAATTACAAAAGTGTTTCTGATGTTTCTTCACATTTATAAAATGTTTTAAATCTTCAGTGTCCAAATCCAACGCCTTGCTCTGGTAGTTAGAGACAAATTCGGCTCTAGCAATGCCAACCCCTATGGCTCTGAAACAATCGCGCTGTGCACTCTTCTGCTAGCTGTCTGAGTGAGTACCTGAATGGACTGTAACTAGGAAGAAAGGGAAAAGTCCTTTTCTCCATCTCGTGGAACTGAAGTGCTCTAACCCATTATTTTCCACGCCAAACTCCATCTCTCCCCTTCAGTTTTCCAACATCTAAGAAGGACAATGGCTGCTCTGCCCCTGAGTCAAAGAGCCTGTCTGCTGAACTAAAGCCAAACAGCAATCTCTATGGACCACAGTTATCTGGCAGGCAACAAAGAACCACAGACAGAGAGCCTGGGCTGCAAATCAAAGGGGGGCAGTTGCTCTTCATCACATAATAACAGAATAAAAACTTTTATTTTCAAAAAGAAGTCTGAATATCTAGCTTTTTACTTCAAATTATCCAGTTAAAAATGTGGGCAATTTATAATAACAGAGTTAAGACTAGATTATACAGGTTCGTAACCAATGGACTTCAAATATCACAAGGCCAAAATAGGGTCGTGATGGCTACTCCTAAACTCAAAGCCCAAGGCACAGAGAAGGAGGGAAGAACCGCCTGCCTCTCTCTGCTGTTCAATGTCCTCTTTACACTTTTTATTGAGTAAATCTATTAAAACCACTCAGTAGAGAACCATTGGTGATACTGTCTGCACACTTTGACCTCCAGTGGAGGAGGAGAGGAGTACAGGGACTGACAAATAACGGCTCTGGAAGAGCAAGCAGAGAAGATGTGGCAGAGTTCTGGAAGAACATATACCATTACGTGGAGGGCAAGACATCTTCTTCTGGGTCTTAGACACGTGGCTAGAATGATGGCCTGATGCGTAAGGGCTTGGAGACCGCACCTGGGTTGCATGGCGCCCGCCACATTTCCCAGCCTTTCTTGGAGCAGTTGTTACTTAATTTCAGTTTGCACATTTCCTTAAAATATAAAAATTATGTATCCTGCACCCGAAGATTGTTTTAAAGATTGTATTCTAAGATCTATGAATGCAGCATGTGCGCTCTTATCATCACGGGCCTCACTCTGACCTGCTGACTCCCCGACAGCCCTCACATAGCTGCTGACAGTGCTGTGAAAATCTGCTCACTGTCCAAGTCACTTCGGAAATACTCAAGTTACTACACGGAGATGGATATTAATGGCTTGCAAGCTTTGAAAAAAATATTTTCTTTGCTCTTAGAATGTTGGATTGTATGGTAAGGGGAGGGAAACTACAGACAGAAGTCTGAGCATTTGTCATTCATCAAGTGATTATAGTAAAGTGACTTTTCTTTGATTTTTGTGGTGACCTAACGATACCAGAGGAATCACTGCAAAGAAATTTTCAGGAATTATTCTGCAATCATAGCAAGCCACTTCCACATCCAGAACAGCTCTTGAAATTTTCAGGGTGAGGACAGTGGAGGGTAAAGAAATGCAGAAAAAAGTCAGGGTGCAGAAAGCCGAGGTCGTGTGGGACCCTTTCTCCTGATGGAAGAAAAGGAACTGCCCAGCAACTCCAGTACATCTGTTTATATGATCAGCCAGAGGTTGACAACAGTGAAAGCCCTTTCCTAATGGGGGAAGGTACCCACCTCGCATCCTGGCTGGCGTGCCTTAGGTGCGTGCTCTCAGGCTGGTCTTGTGCCAGCCCACCCTGGTGATCAGTCAGTCCCCACAAGCCACAAATGTCTGAATTAAGCTAATAACATGGTTCCATTCTCAAAATTCAGATTAAAAATATATGTTTAGAATAGATATATAGTTACATTCTCTTAATGAATAGAATGGTTTGTTCTAATGGTGT
>NDGN011348704.1:0-11578 GCA_002564285.1 Tympanoctomys barrerae | reverse complement strand
GATACATAGTTACATTCTCTTAATGAATAGAGGGATTTGTTCTAATAGTGTTTGTAAATAGGAAATCCTTGGTAGTTTTATGCACAAATACAAACAGCAAGACTATCAGTGATAGTGAAGCAAAGATTTTTAAAAAAAAATTTTTTTATGTATTTGGTACAGGGTCTACAGGGTTGCACTACACGATTGGACTCATAGTGATCCTTCTGTGTTCAGCCTGCCAAACACTGGGATTACAGGTGCACGCCACCATGCCCAGTCTCAGTCACCCTCTCAACACACCCTGGGGAAAGGCCGGCACAGCACAGCACACTAGGGATTGAAGCCCAGTCCCTACATCTACCTAAGCAGGTGCTTTAATCCGCTAAGCTATCTGGCTGGCCCTAAAATCTTAATTTTTAAAAGTTTTGATCAACACTGACCATTGTTTTAAAATACTACAGAAGTGAAATCTTTTTAAAAAGTCAGATTCCAAAGGATGGAATAGGGCTGAAGTTATATTAATTGTGTGGTTATATTCCTTCTAGTGGGTTCTCCAAGTTCTGACCCATATATAAAGACCATATTCATGCTAAGTTATACATTAGCTTTACTTTGCAAAAGTGAAGCAACTGAAAATTCAGGGGAAGAACATTTTCTGTCCTCCTTCACCAGTACTGTCTATTGTCTTATAGTAGAAGCTTTACATTCTTCTCCAAAAGAAACAACCGAAAGGCAAAACGGTTGTAATACTGGTCAGAAAAGTTCCAGTCGCAAATTCAAAAATGCCTACAGCATCCACGGAAAACATCTGGGGATGTGCAATCCACAAACTACCTCTGACTGCCAGCTGCATAATCTGCCTCTACGGCAGCCTAATCTGACAACAGACCTGGACTCACAGCCCACCAACCCCTCTCCCTAGCCTGGCAAAGGAATGTGTAGCTGCAAGTGTAACAGACTGTAGCAGCTAGGGAAGCCTTTTGAAATAACCAATTGTAAGTTACTACAATACTATATCACTTAAAATAAAGAAACCAACTTACCACCCCCGTTCTTCTGACAGAGGTATGGGAATCGCCACACATTCCCTAGACCCACAGAAAATCCAACTTGGGCCAGGATGTACTGCAGCTTGTTGCTCCAAGCGGGTCGTTCATCTTCACCTTCAGACCCTTCTTCAGCATCTGTATCTTTCTCTTCTTGAATATCAACAATTAATTCGCTCTTTTTAAAAGCATCTTCCCCGGAGTCTTCATTAGAAAGAAGGTCTTTGACAGACTCAATGACCTCATCATCTAATTCTCTTTTTACTACTTTGCTATTCTTAGGCATTTGAAGTACAGGGTGTATTATTTTTAATGATTCTCTTATTGCAAATGTATTAAAACTTTTCTTTAAAAAATGCTACTTGATATGAAGACTGAGGATATCAAATAAATGCTTGATTCGAGTTGATAAAGTATTATGGATCTTGACTCCCTATGTCCAATATTCTGTAGGTACCTGTGAGACAATAAATTGAAATGTGATAAGTAATGATGAAAATATTAAACATACCTACTCATTCTTGCTCATTTTTACAATGGAATGGAAATTTTCTACAGAGTAGAAAATATTAATGGACCTTGGCCTTTTAGAGAAGGGCTTCCTCCATAGTTCAGGTTAGACTTGACTCACTAGGTAGCCCCGGCTGGCCTGGAACTTGCAGTGATCCTCCTGCCTCAGCCTCTAACGTGCTAGGATCGCAGGCGTGCACCACCGTACCTGCTTATCCTTGGGCTACCAGTTCAGTATTTCCAAAAGTGTAAGACTCAAAAAGCATAAATGAGTTTCATATTTTCTTGTAATTTTTTTCCTTGAAAAAATCTGATTTGGTCTCAGATATACTCTCATAATGTATATTCTGTTCATTAGTATTTAAAGCTTTTCATAATTCTTTTTTTTCCTCACTCAAGTAGATATTCTTCCTGTCTTATTTTATTTTGAAATGTCACATATACAACTACGTGGCCACCCTGTAAATTGCTTTCGCATCATCTCTCCTGCTCATACTTTCCTTATTCCTTACCCACTCAGTCACTTAATATTACTGTTGCAATCTTAAGGAATACAATCATTAATATCATTAATGAATTATACATTATGTATGTGCTTTTTTTGCATTTTAGTGCAGGGTCTATAGGGTCTCACTATGTAGATTGGACTTGTAGTGATCTGCCTGTGTTCAGCCTCCCAGGAGCTGCGATTACAGGCTCGTCCCACCACGCCCAGTCGCAGTCGCAGTCTCAGCATGCCCCGGGAGCAGGGCCAGCATGGCAGGCGGGGCATGGAAGCTCTGTGTCTGCCTAAGCAGGCACTTTAATCCACTGAGCTACTTGGCCAGCCCAGGATCTGCTTTTAACAAACATGTATCTACTAAAGAGAAAGATTCATCTTAAATAATTATGCTGCATTGCATGATTTAAATGACCCAATATGGTTTTGGTGGGTGTGATCAGGAATGTTGGCAATCGGGGAGGAAGTTGGGCAGGGAGTGGCATCACATCAAACAAAAGAAGCAGTGTGAACAGAGGCAAGAGGTGGTAAAAATTACTGACATGTGTGTGAACTTCACTGACTCAATCTCTCTAGGACTTTGTCCCTTTTTTATTTGTATACTACGTTGTTATGGTTGGTGTCTAGTCATACCCCTAAAGCCTCATGCAGTCACTGGGGGGCTCCTAGAGGTTGTGATTAATGCATGATCCAACTCTGGGTGAAGAGTGTGAGGGCTACACCCGCCCTAGGGCAGAGAGCCTAAGTGCAATGTAAGGGGGGAGAAAGCCTTGCTCTCTGCCACGGCTCCTCCCTTTTTGCTCTTGCTGTTTTGCTGTTTTCTGCCACCATAAACTGCTGCCCTCTGCCATGTGCCACTCTGCCTTGGAGCCAGCAAAGTATGGACTGAAACCTCCACAAACTGTGAGCTAAAGAAACCTTTCCTTCCTTAATTTGAGGTGGCATGTATTTTGTCCCAGCAATGAGAGACAAGTTAACTGTGACAAATATCTCATATCCTTTTCTCTATTCAGAAATAGGCCAAGCGTACAAAACATGTCTACAGGCTAAGGACTCTGGTTATTTTACAAAGTGACTAAATAGGAAAGGAATCAAGAGGTACAGAAGGAGGGAGGAATGAGATCCAGAGGGAGGGACACAGAAGAGAAAAAGGGAATAAAGGAATTTAATGTGATATACATCTACCAACTCCTCGTAAGGAGTGTAAATATTACTGCAAACATGTAAATTTTGAAAAAGTAAACACAGGAATATTTTCCTTCAAAGCTAGCATATTAGAGTTCTGCCATTCATGGCTAGAAAATTTCTTCATACAACTGCTACTAGAATGACATGAAAAGCCAAAGGAAAGCCCCATCCACAATCTTAAGGAGCAAGACAGAATGCTGGGTAATCTCTGGCTCCAGGGGCACACGCCTGTGACCTCAGCTTGGGAGCCTAGGGAGGAAGATTACTGCAAGTCCAAGGCCAGCCTGGGCCAACAGGGAGTCTGAGACCAACCTGAATCCAGGGAAACATCCTGTCTTGGGCCTGGGGGAAGGGAAGATGCTGATTAATCCAAGAGAGGGGAAATTCATCTAACACGTGTGTAACTGTTGCTTTTGGTTTTAGATAATGTTTGTGTCCAAAATTAAAATCTAGATCCTAAGAGCAAACATTTGCTTATTTAGGATTTGGTGAGGCTTAAGAGGACACTGTTAAAGAAAAACTAAAAAGGAACAATTTCCAAAATATTATGAGTTATTTACATATCTCTAGAGTAAGGGAAAACTTCTCAAATGACTATTTTAAAGAGCCCAACATGGTTTTGATAGGGAAAAAGTTCACAAGGATTTAAGCTTTGGGGTTGTAATATATCACTTATTTTATATATTAAAAAATCAATAAATATTACTTGTATAAAAAATAAATACAACCATTGAAAAATTGAAATAAGCTGGTTTTGCAATAATTTTAGCTGAAGAAAAATCACTTGCCATATAAAAAGTATCATTTATGAGACATGAATTATCTTTTTCACAGCTCTTATTGTACACTTATTAGTACACCTATTGAATTATCTAAAGATAAAGGAGGTTGGTCTACTAAAAATTGTCAGATAGATTAGATCATTGTAATTAGTCGGTCAATCTTGGAGTTACAGCATACTGCTTTTAGTTACTAATTATGTAACTTTCGGAAGTTAAATCTCCACCTAAGTGTTTTCAATAATTCTGTAAACACTACTATATTTTCATTCTCTGTCTCTCTCTGTCTCAAACAGGCATCAAAGTTTAGCAATACTACTTCAGCAAAATAGCCACATTTTATAAAGAAAAAAAAAACCCTTTTTTTTAAGTTAGTGAAAGATCTATAAGGACTCACTATGTAGGTCAGACTCGTGGTGATTCTCCTGTTTTCAGCCTCCCAAGCACAGGATTATGGGTGCGCCCAGCAGGCACATGCCCAGTCTCAGTTGCCCTCTCAGCATGCTTCAAGGGCATGGCCAGCATGGCTTGTGATGCTGGGAGTGCAACCCCAGTCCATGTGCTCTGCCTAAGCAGGCACTTTAGTCTGCTGAGCTATCTGGCTGGCCCAAATTTTAAGAGATGGTATTTTTTTTTTTGATGTATTTAGGACAGGTTCTACAGGCTCTCACTACACAGATCTGACTCAGTGATCCTCTTGTTTTCAACCTCCCAAGAGTGGGATTACAGGCATGTGCCACCACGCCTAACCTCAAGTCACCATGCACAGTCTCAATCACCATCTCAGCATGCCCCGGGGGGAATCCAACCTTTCCACTAGACTAAGACAGTATTAATTATGAGCTTGTCCAAAATTAATTATCATAGAAATTGTTATACAATTGTTGTTACATAAGGGGGAAAAAGGACCCACAGAGTATTTGACAACATCTATAAACACTAAGAGAAAAATAGATAAACATCATTTGTTTTTCTTGTCATTTTTTGCAAGGATTAAATCTAGGGCCTTTGAACTAAGTTATATCCCAAGACAATTTAGTTTTCATTTTGAGACAGGGTTTGGCTTAATGAGTAAATTGCTGGTCTGGCTTGGAAGAGTTGGGTACAAAATTAATGATACTGCATGCGATGGCACGCACCTATAATCTCAGAACTTGAGGAACAAGGCAGGAAGATCTTAAATTTACGCTATTATCCTGTTTGGTCAACAAGGATTTAGCTTCCCCAGACAAGCTAGGAGGCAGGAACATGGCAGGAGGCGGAGGCCGCAAAGCCTCTGCTGGTGATGGGGAAATCACTTCGTCTGGCAAGACACTCTCAACAGCATCTAGAAACTCTCCATCCTCAGGCTGTGCAGGATCCTCCCACACATCTCTGTCCCAACTGATGGACCCCATTCTTTTCCAGTCAGTGCCCTCACCTTTGATTAAGCTTAGCTTCCGGGCTGGGTATTAAATTTATGCTGCAGTTCAGCCAACTGAATTATAAACATCTGCATTGGGAGTTTCAGCAACCTCAGCCTCATGGCTATAAAAAAGGAGATTTTTCTTTCAGGACATACTTAAGAAACTTCTTAATTTCTTAGATGAGTCTGGAGATGGGAATTTGAATCTCATGGTATCTTTACTTTTTTTTTTTAATGTTTTCAATTAATTATTTGATACAGGCTCTCACTACACAGCTCCCACTCATAGTGATTCTCCTGTCTCAGCCACCCCAGCACTAGGATTATAGGCATGCACCATTAAGCCCAATTTTGGTGGCTGGCATGGCTCACCCGGGGTTCTAGGGCCAGCACAGTATGTAGTACTGGGGATCAAACCCAGGTCCTTACACTTGCCAGACAAACACTTAGACCACTGAGCTACTGAGCTATCTCCTCAGCCCACCATGGTGTCTTTAGGTCTCACTAAATCACAACCCCAACTCCAGGAACCCCTAGAGCCATTAAAGAATGCCACTATCATCTTCTGTTTCTCTAGAACACCCCAGTGCCAAAATCTGTATTAGTCAGGGTTTCACTAGAGAAGCAGATACATACACAAGTTGTACAAATGTATAAGAAATTACAAGATTGGCTTACAATGGTCAGCTACTGAGTCAGATGAGGAAGTATGCAGAGGGCATCTGCACACCAGAGACCGAAGGATTCAGTCCAAGGTCTGAAGCTCACTGCCGTGTTCCGTGCAAGTCCTGATCAGGAGGCTGATGGGTCTTCAATGGAAGACTGATGAGTCTATAGCAGAAGGCTGAACAATCCAAGGCGGGGGCCGAAGACTCTGCACTACAAACAAGGAGACAACTTTCAAGCTGCATGTGAAGACTGGAGCTCCTCCAAAGAGTAAAATCTTCTGTTCTCCTCATTCCCCTTTTATATCCTCCCTATGAACCATGCTAGGGTGGGTCCTCTGTACCCTAGGGTGTCATGGCTGAGCTAATTTGGCTAAGCTTCTAAACTTCTCAAGTTAACACGATGGATCAACCACTTCTTTAGTGACTGACCCACCTCAATGTGAAGAGTTGGATTGGTGTCAAACATTTAAGTCTGAGTTTTATAGACACTGTTTGGGTTCCCATCTCAATCACTTATGGGTTTAGGACTTGCTAAGCTACTTAATTGTGTCTCATTTTCTACATTAATAAAATGAGGATAACCTGTGGCCCTCAGCCAGAGTTTCTTTTCATTCTTCTAGACGCTTCCTCTCCCAAACTCTAGTGCTAACTTGCTTAAATTGTAAGCTCATATTTCCTTTTTTCTTTCTTTTTAAAAAATATTTTAGGGAAGGGTCTACAGGGTGTTCAGGGTCTCACTACTAGATCAGACTTGTAGTGATCCACCTGTTTACAGCCTCCCAAAGAGCTGGGATTACAGGCCTGCGCCATCACGCCCAGTCTCAATTGCCATCTCAGTGTGCCCCGGGGGTGGAGCCAGCATGGCAGGCCCAGGAATAGAACCCCAGCCCCTGCACCTGCTTGCAGGCACTTTAATCCACTGAGCTATTTCCAGTCCTTTGTAAGCTCATATTTCCAACAAGAGCCCAAAGAAGGTAAGGCCAGTGAAAAAGTATTATCAATGCCCATGCGTCCCATCTGCTAATGCTTCACCAAGCAGAGGTAAGTCTCGTAGCAAAATTCAGACTGAGTCAAGAGAAGACAGTTAAATCCCTGTTCTTGATGGACATAATGACAGAGTCCTACTGCAAAGAGCAAGAGTGTAGAGAAGAGAAAAATATTGTCACCATCTTTGAAAAGAATCTACCTTTGTCTGCTTAGACTCACCTCCTTGAAGTCTGAATTGTTAGGGAACAAAGAGGTCAAAATTTGGCATCTCATTCAATTCCATGAAAGGGCTTGTGTTCAGGCTGTCGCTACTGTAGTCATGGATCCTGGCTCCTGCACTGCACAACTGCTTTCATTCTTGTCCTTTTCCGTCTCATTGCCAAGCACCCTATTATTTCCTTGAGCCTTTATAACGCTGCCAATAATTTTTTTCTTTTGCCTGTTACCAAGCATCAGTTTCTACAACTTACAAATGACCGAGTAGCACACTGATAAACATAAAATGATTAATTCATTTCTATTCATCTAGATATATCAAATAAATACATAGTGTAAAAATTTTATGTCATACAAATTTGGACTTGTTTTTCTAATTCTCCCATTTAAAATCTGCTTTTATTATCTTCACATTTAATTTTTCAATGTAAGTCCATTTTGAAGTAATTAAAACAAGATCCCAAGTTTTTAAAATTGACATCATAAGGGCCAAATAGATCAGCACATTAAAGCACCTGCAAGCAGGTGAAAGGGCTGGAGGTTCGATCCCCAAGCCTGCCATGTTGACCCCAGCCCCGGGACTCCGCTGAGACAGCAATTGAGACTGGGCATAGTGGCACGTGCCTATAATCCCAGCTCTCAGGTGGCTGTAAACAGGCAAATCACTATGAGTCCAATCTAGTAGTGAGACCCTGAACACCCTGTGGGCCCTTGTCTAATATATTAAAAAATAAATAAATAAATAAATAAAGATAAATTGACATCATAAATTATGACCTCAAGTAGTTTTCATCTTCTACTTGTTTATGTGTCTGTTTTGCAAAGTGTTTTAAATCAAATTCCTTGTGCGTGCTTACAGAGGTTGAAATCAAATCTCTCTTAAAATTAAAATGAAATTCCTAGTATTAGAATTTTAAACAGAATTACATGGGTTCTATGGATCTATCTGGTGAGAAATGACATCTAAAAAATTCAATTTTGCAATCAATGAACTTGGTATATTTTTCTTTATTTATATATGCTTTAATTTCTCTCAACAATGTTTCAAAGATTTCTATACGTCAGTCTTGAATATTTATTTGAAATTTGCCTTTGACCCCTTTATGTTTTTTGGATATGACTATAAATACTTTTTTAAATTTAGTTTGAATTTTTTTTATTAGAATACAGTATAAAGTTGATTTTTAAAAAATATATTCTATTTGTCCTGCCATGGTGCTGAGTCTAGTTTTGGTTTTTTTGATCACTTAGAATATCCACTTGTATGACTGAGTTATCCATGAAAAAAGGTAACTTATCCCCTCTCTTCAAATTAATTTTTTCTACTGATTCATTGAGTGGTTAGATTACGCATGAAAATATTACAGAGGCCAGCTAAAAACAGTCATCCTCAACTATCCCCCTATAGTACTGGACGAATACTTAATATTTCACCTGAGTATAATTTTGTTTGAATTTTGTTTCATAGATAGCCTTTCTTAGCTTCGAGAAACTGTTTTATTCCCAATTCAATGAGGCTTATAAAATTTTAAATCCTGCATGTACTAAATTTTGAAGCACAATTTTATCTTTTTAAGAAAATTATATAATCTATTAGTTACATTACATTGATTAGTTTCATACCATAAACCAATTTCTCCTTTAACTGATGAACTTTCTCAGTCAACATACATTGCCTTTCTAATACAGCAAGAGGACAAAACTGTTGATATTTTCTTGTTCTTTTTAATGAGAATGGGGGTCTGTAATTTACTTTTGCCATTTTACTTCACTGGTTTTTGTAGTCTCATAAATTTCCAAACTATTTCTCATTTTCTGAGACAACACATATATGATTAATTTTATTTCATCTTTAAATGATTGCCAGCACATAGCAATGAAGACATCAAATTTTTCCTTTTGGAATATTTTCAAATGAAAAATTCCTTTTATTGATATATAGCTACTTAGAAATTTCTTTTTCTTACATTAGTTTTATTAAGTTATCTTTTCTCAGAAATCTGTTCATTTTTATCTAATGTCTTTGGAATAAAATCTTAGCCAGGCCTGGTGTTTTATAGAGTTCAAGGTTAGCCTGAATTACACAGTGAGACCATGCCTCCAATGATTCCGGATATTCCACTGTTGTCTCTTGAAACAATTATATTCATAATCTATTTTTCTTCTTTTAGATCTTTCCTCTGCTTTTGTCTTAACTAGTCATCCTAATATTTTCACTACAGAATCATGTAAATATTGGGGCAATTCTTGTTTCATCTTTCAAGACATCTTAACTGCCAACTATTATTACAATCACTTTGAAATTATAACATATTAAATTTTAATTAACTTTTCTAGTAAAAACATGCCATGCCAAGATCTGAAATAGCAGGCAGACACTTGCATTGTAAGGACGGAGGAATAACCCCATCAGACATCCCAGAACTTGCTAGTACCTGGCATTTGTCATGAGCTTAATATTCTGCAGTGAATCACAGTAACAACAGTAAATCACTACCTGACTGATAAACTCAAATTTCATTGAAGAAAGTTATCCTTAAGCTACATTTTTTGTTATATAGGTCCTGCTTTATCTTGGTCTTAACCATCCAGCAGAAAAGTATAAAATCAAGGTAAGAAAGTAAAGCCATATTAATATGCTGAGCTGTGACAAGAACCTGTGACATTGCCAGTCATGCAGATAATCCACTACTCTTATAGACTACCGGACTATATTGGATTACTTTGCTGAATTCATGCAGCTACAATATATGAATGGCAATGGAATACCCATCTCTGACAAAAGTAAACAAAATAGGGGGGAGAAAATGAAGGACCATTTTATAGTGAAAAAATATATATATCCAAATATACAACATAGCATAGATACACAACTACTTTTTCTTAGTTCAGTGAGAACAATGTTTTGAACTAATAGTGTTTAGACAAGATATCATGTCTGTATCTTGTACTATGAATAACTACTATCAAGACAACACTATGAAATGTCTTAATTATTGCAACTGTCCTACTAACTTGTTTTGAAACTGTCTCATTGTTACATCTTTCTCAATAAAATTAATATAAAAATTTAAATAAATCTTAGCACTAAACTTAAAATTCATTGTAGATACAATGGGATATATTTTTCTAATTCTAATAAATAAGATAGGAAGTTAAAAGTATCTGGCTAAAACCAAAATGAAGAATCATATTTGAACACTCAGGAAAAACTGGCATGCTTATAATTTTATAATTATGGACTAATTACACAAAGAAACATAATAAATTTGATGAAATACTGAAATAATGATCTTGACAAATAATACAAGATATTGTTCTCAATGAGAATTAAAGCATAAAGACATACTATATTTTGTAAATGACATCTTTTACATAAAATTTTTGCATTAATCAAAGAAACAGCAAGAATTACGTACCAAAGACAAGAAATATTTTCCGAATTACAGTACAAAACATTTATGCTTTACTATTTGTTTCTCAAAAAGGTGAACTATAACTATTATAACAACTATTTAATAGCAGAATTGACCTTTTAAAAAAAGGTAACAAAGACATGAAGACTCTTGACCAATCATATATTGCTGATGGAAATTTATTTATTTATTTACTTTTTCTTTTTTTTTTTTTTTTTTTCTTGTGGAACCGGGAATTGAACTCAGGCCCTTGCACTTCCCAGGGAAGCACTTATTCTACTGAGCCATCTTCCCAGCCCCTGCTTTTGGAAATTTAAAGAGGCACACTCATTGTAAGAATTAGGATCTCCTTTTAATACTAATAATTGTGTTTTTTTATAGGGACCACCAACTGTACTCTTAGTCACACATTCCAGGAAAATAAAATTTTATGAAATTTTTACTAAATGTTCACAGCCACTTTGTTTACAATAGTGCTAAACTAAAACCTTAAGCAATCTGCTTGATAAGTGCATCATGAAATAGGTATCAGCAGAAAATTATTGATACCTGCAACAATTTGGAAGACTCTCAAGGAAATTATGCTGAGTGAAAAAAGTTTTAAATGAGACTACAAGAGGATATGTGCATCATGATTCCATTTATACGCATGCAAAACTACATAATTTACATAATCACAGAAATTACAAATGATTGGTGTTTTCAGAAAATTAGGAATGGAGAGCCAGGTGGGTGTGTTATAAGGGGTGGCAGGAGAAAATCTGGAGATGATACAGTTCCGTTATCCTCACTGAGATAGGTACACATGATGCTATATACATTTTTTTTTTTTTTTGACAGAACCAGGGATTGAACTCAGGCCCTTGCGCTTGCCAGGGAAGC
>NDGN011348696.1:0-11252 GCA_002564285.1 Tympanoctomys barrerae | reverse complement strand
AAAAAAAAAAAAAAAAAAGATACAAACTAATAGGTTAAATACAAGGATATCTTTTGTTATTCCAAATCTCTTTGATTCCATATGAATTTTAGAATTGTTTTCTCTTGTTCTATGACTAAACATAGAGGTATTTTAATTGAGATCATGTTTAATCTATATATCAGTTTTGGAAGTTTGACTTTTTAAAAATAAATCTATAGGACAGTGTCTATAGGGTCTCACTACATAGATCAGACTCATAGTGATTCTCCTGTTTGTAGCCTCCCAAGCGCTGGGATTATAGGCACGTGCCACCATGCCCAGTCTCAATCACAGACGGCTTGGCATTTTCAGTTGTGGCGGAAGTCCTTACTGATTCCTAACATTTTGTGTGGCTTTATAAATCTATTGGTTACCCACATTTTCTGTCATCTAGTGCCTTTTTGAGTTAGTGTCTTTCTCTCTAGGCTAATTAGAAATTCAGTTACATATTTCCTGGCTCAGGGAGAGAAATAGGAACATTTGAGAGATGCTCTTTATGTAGATGCAAGGAGTGCTGGAGCCTGAGTCACTTTCTGATAATGTACATTTTTTAGGAGCCACATTCTAAATTTGCTACAGTTGTAAAAATGTAATAAGATCTGGAAACTTCAGGAGTATGGTTTTGTCTTTTTTTTTTTTTTTTTTTTCCTTCATGTCTCTTTGGCATTTGTTTTAACATTTTTCTAGTCCGTTCTCACATTGTTTTTCATTTGTATACTTGGAACCAGCACTTCCTAAACACCTTTTCTTTTCTTTCTTTTTTTTTTTTTTTTTTTGATAAACTTTATTTTATTATTATTTAATTTATTTTTGTTTTGTGGTACCAGAGATTGAGCTCAGGGCCTTGCGTTTGCCAGGCAGGTGCTTATGCTGCTGAGCTATCTCCCCAGCAAAACATTTTTTCCTTACCTGGCAATAACTTTTAAGTAACTAATTTATGTGTAACTATTAAATTTATGGACTAGGATATTGCATTTTCTGTTGAGGGTTGTGCAGAATATATGGCTAGTATAGCCTATAGCTCTACAGTTTCTTGGACCAAAATATAGTACCTGCAGTTTTAAACTAACACAGTAATGCTTATATTTACAAATGACTCTCAAATCTAAAAGAGCACTGAGACTCATCATAATAGCAGTGAGAAGGGCTGACCATATAGCTCAGCAGACTTAAGTGCTTGCTTCGGTAAGTGCAGGGGCCAGGGTTCAATTCCTGGCACTGCATGCTGCGCTGGCCCTGCCCTCTGAGCCGGTGATGAAGACTGCGTATGGTGGCACACTCCTGTAACCCAGCACTAGGGAGGCAGAAATCAGGAAGATCACTACGAGTCCAAGCTGTGTAGTGAGACGCTGTGCGCACGAGTACACACACACACACAAAAATCCCCCTAAAAAAAATAATAATAGCAGTGAGATTTCCTTCATAGTCAGTAGAAAGAGCATTCACTTCTTTACCCTAGCCTGGGCTTCAGAGTGAGCTCAAGGCCAGCCTGAACTGCATAGCAATACTCTGTCTCAAAAAGACAGTAGATGAATGGATGGATGGAAGGAAGGAAGGGAGGGAAGACACAGTTCGTGGTAAGGTTTTGGTTTGTTATGGTCTTTGTAAGTTTCCATTAGAAGCTGACCTCACATAGCAACTGGTAATACCAGATTAAAGAAAAAAGACGTGTTTTAGACTATAGTATAATTGGGAAATGTACAAATCTTTTATGGGTTATTACACAAAGATATGCATATCTTTGAACACCCTGTAGGCTTTTCCCTAAAATTAAAAAAAATTCCACAATAAATGAATGAAATATAATAAACATGAACACATGTTAAAACAGAGAAGTGTCTCGGGTTCCACTGCAATTGTAAGCTAAAAGTTAAGACTGATACATTTAATAGATGATACAAACTAGTAAGTTAAATACAAGGATGGCTCTTATTATTCCAAATTTCTTTGGTTATATATGCTTAGCAGAATGGGTAGCCTACATTTTACAAACAGATCAACTCCTATGCCATGTTCTGTGGAAATATTATGGAGTAGGTTAATCAAAAAATGGGATTTACTTAGCCAGAGATACACATAAATTCAACTTAGACTGCCTTTATTTAGGATTTTGACATACTAATACTAAATATTAATACTAAAAATAAGTGTTGCTCAGCATTTTTAACAGTGATTTTAATTAAATATGTGCTTTAAATGGTGATCTCATTTTGCCACACATTGTAGTTTCTTATTTGTAAATTACTTAGTGGCTCAATTGTCCCTACAAGTATATTTACATGACAGGTCTGGATTTTATTTGTAAAGTGCTAAGTATTTTCTGAAATATTTTCAAGTTAATGGAATTCAAATAACTGTAGCCTCTCCATTTACATGAATCTCTGGGACCTGGCCCAAGATCTTGCACTGTAGGAAACAACTGTACATGTCTTAGGTATTGATAAAGGTATCCAAAACTCGGTTCAGAAATGATAGTAGACCACTTGTTACTGGTTCACATTTCTTTACAGGAACTTCTAATTTAATTGTTTTATTTTCTTTTCCAGATTTTTTTGTTGTATCTGTGATTATTTTGTACCTTTTCGTATTATTCATCATGTTGCATCCAATTGCCTTTGTTGACAAGGTTCTTGAGGTAAGGCTGACACACATCATTTATTACTTCTTGTCTCCAGGTTGATAGTCACTGGGTGACAACTGTGACAGTGACAGAAGGGGACACTCCAGTAGTACATGGATTTTAAGCAGCTTCATGAGATTGGGCTCACACTCTGCCTCATTTTGTCACTGGGGAGAAAAGGGAGCTGCCTCCATTTCTCTTGGTTCTCTTTTCCCTTTTCTAAGGTACAGTGGAGTGACTGAGGGATACTTTAAAACAAATGCAGAGCACATTTATACTTGATACAATCTGTGCAGAGCCCCTGTCCCCAACTTGCATTGATTTTTTTAGCGTGGGCTCTTTGCCTGTTCTTGGAATTTTTCTCTTACATGTGAGGTTAGCTTGTTAGATACCAGGTAGAGCATTCTGGGAATTAGTTAGAACTACATTCAGATTATCAGTAAATTTGTGGGTGATTTGATTAGTTTCCCTTTCTATGAACAAATATAATTTTTCAGATTTTCTTGCATATCTTTCAATTAACTTGATAATTTTCTCCAGGAAGATTTTTGCTCTTTTTTGTCAGATTTGTTCCTGGAGTATTAGTTTTGTTCCCCTGATCAGTGCTATCTACTTAAAAGGACATTTTCTAATTCTTTGCTGTTAGTATATTCAGTGCAGTTGCTTTCGATATTTAACTTCTATATGAGAGCTTTGTCACAGTTTATTCTCACACTATTTATTTATTTATTTATTTATTTATTTATTTATTTATTTGGTATAGGATCTTGCTGTGCAGTTCAGACTCGTAGTGATCCTTCTGTCTCAGACTTCCCAGTGCTGGGATTGTAGGCATGCATCACCGTTCTGGGCTGGCATGGCATGCAGTACCAGGGATCATGGGACCTTGCATTTTCCAGGAAGGCACTCAGACCACCGAACTATCTTCCCCAGCCCACATTTTAGATTCTCTAGGATTTGCTATTTATATAAATTTTAAACTCTTCATTTTTTTTTTCCCCCTTTACCGGAAAACTCAGGACCTTGCCCTTGCTAGACAGGCACTTGTACCACTGAGTTATATTCTCATCCCTTAAACTCCTCATTCTTGACATTTCACACTCCTTATATCTTTCATCTTAGTACATTGGTTGTAATGATGGTGCTGTCTTGTCTTGTTCTGTATGAAATATGTATTTAGGTATGTGTTTCCAGGGTATAATTTGTCAGGTTAAGTAAGCTGTAGGCTTCCTTCTCTAGTGCTGTTAACACATGGATTTAGGGTGTGTTTTTTTGTTTTGTTTTTTTGAGGTGTCATGGGTGTCCAGGCTGGCCTTGAACTCTCCTCTCACCTGCACTCTGACATAGCTGGGACAGTGCCCCACAGCGCACTACAGCAGCTTTCCCTTACTGTGACGAAAACAACTTAAAGGAGAGAAAATTTATTTTAGCCATGGTTTCAGAGGTTGCAGTGCATGGTTACCAGTTCCCAAGTGGGAACAATGTGGTAGAAGAGCCTGGCAAAGCAGAGCTGAGCTGCTCGCCTCCTGGTAGCCAGGAAGCTGGGAGGAAGAACCTGGAGGAGACACAGTGCCCACCTCCCTCCAGTTCTGTCTCACTTCCCAGCAGTCCATTCAAGGGTGATCTCATCAATGGGTTAACCCATAGGATATTAGATCCTTACAGCAGTCATCTCTCCTGGGCTCTATCTCACAACACTGCCTAACTGGGGATCAAGCCCTCAAGTGTTGGCAGACATTTCTGTTTAACTGTGACAGCCACACAGGTTTTCTCCCAGCAGAGTGGTGAATGACATTCAACTCATACTTAGTTGTTAACTTTGTATTCCTAGAATAAACCCAGTTTGATCATCATGCCAGGTTGATCATGATATACCCTTCTTAGCTCTCTGGATTTGAAATGCTGTGGTTTTGCCCTAAGTGCATGTGTAAGATCAGACTTAGTTTTCCTCTCTTTTGTGTTCCCTGACTGGTATAGGTACTAAAGTTGTATGAGGTGGGTGTTAAGTCCTTGCTGCTCAGCAAGTTGAGGCAGGTTTGCTTGAACTTGAGGTTTAAGGCCAGCTAGGGCATCACAGTGAAACCTTGTGTCAAAAAAAAAGACACCTGAACTTTATGGAATGAATATTCTGTGGTGCAAATTTTCCCAGTGTGTATTAGTCATCCAATTTTGATATTTCGATGTTTCCAGTGTTTACTATTATAAAAAATGCTGTGCTGCAAATTTTTGCACACTTCAGTACAAATTTATATTACAGGTTAAGTAAATTGAGAAATGGAATTGATCAAAGTGTGTTAGATTGTTGCTATAACAAGATACCTCAGTAATGTGTAGAGAACAGAGTTTGTCATGGAGCAGGGAAACACAGAAGGGCCAGCTGACTGTGGTGGTCACCTGGTGAGGGATGAGCTGAACTTGCCGCCCAGCCCCAGGGTTCCTCCCCAACCCCCAGTCCCTTGGTGAGGGCTGCACCTTCTGGCCTGTGTAGGTCCCCTCCCATGTAGGGATTGGGTTTCAGTGTGTATTTTGGTGCCATGTTGAAACCACAGAGAGGATGTTTAGAGTCTTCATGTTTACAAACACTGTGTTAGCCCGAAAGTCCAGTGGGTTTGCATCCTTAAACATGGTTTTCCCTAATGTTCCTTGACTTCCCCACAGTGCTGCACCATTTAACCGCCACAGGGGAGTGTTCTCTTAAATTCTCTGATGCTTCCTCCTCTTCTGATCCTTCCTTCCTGTGTAATTCTTTATTTGTGGCCTCCTGTGTATTCCATTCCCTCCGCCCGCTCCTCACATGATGGTGTTCCTCATCTTTCCTGCCTTCTCCCTCTTCGTTCTGCACTTCAGGTGATCTCACTGCTGCCCTTGCTCCACCCTTAGCTGCCATCTGTAGACTGAAGATCTCCATCTGTGCACCCAGCACAGTCTTACCCTGTTCATCTGTCCTTGTCATTTTCCTTTTCTTGTAGCCAGCCAGCTATTAGGTCCTCTCATCCCTCGCCAGGAGTAGCGTCCTCCTGTGGCCTCTGCCTGGCTGGTCATAGTGATCTCCAGCACTCATGCCCACCTTGCCAGAACCTCAGTTCTTTCCCAGTGTGTTAGCTGCAGGCTGTGGCATCCTGCGGGGCAGCCTGGCTGCTCAGGGATGAGTACATGCTGATGCAAAGGATGGGATCTATCTCTTTATTTCTTAGGCCTTAGAAATTATTCAAATGCCATAGTGAAATTCAAATTACAGCTCTTATTGTGTATTTTTGTGAATTTGTCTTTGCAATAATGAGAGGTTTGATCAGTACTTCTGTATTAGGTTAGTGCCTGCCTCAGGATTGAGCCATGGGTTTTTATGTTTACCTTGTTAGGGCTGGTGATCTAGGGCCTTGTGGGCTGTTGAGTCTGGGGATAGAGTTGGGCCCTGAGGTCAGGCACCTAATTGTTTTTTTAACCTTACGTCATTTAAACAAGTACAGCTTATACCTATAATGTTGAGGGTTAAGTAGTAGTGTATGTAGAGATTTGGTAAACAATAGGAATTCACTAATGCAGAAGCTGTGGTTACCTGTGTACCCAACTTGAACCTTTCTTGTCTTGCAGCTCGTGTGTGTCCCATATGAGTGGCGCATAACCATGCTGCTCATTGTCCTCCTCAATGCCTTTGTGTCTGTCATGGTGGAGGTAAGCACTGCTGACAGCTGCACAGCTGCCTTGTTGGCTCGGGGTCCTGGGTGGTATTGTGGAAAGTAGGGAAGCAGGTAGGTGATGGGACAGAACCCAGAGTCTCAGTGTCCCCTCACAACAGGCACTGCACCTTCTCTGGCCTCTCCTGTGCTCCGTGGGTAATCATGGGAAGAGTACTGTGCTCAGCAGTGAGGGAGCGTATGTGAGCGAAGGCAGCAGCAAATGAACATGCTGGGCCGGCAGCACCCCACTCCCAGGGGCTGGGAGAGCAGTGGTCTCTGTCGTTGTCTGCTGTGAGGTTGGATAAAATGTCCCATTTGAGGAATGAAGTGGAACGGGCCGCTTCTGCCAGGAACTGTAGGCAACAGTACAGACAGGGCAGTGATGGCAAATGTTTTGGAGACCAAGTGCCCAAACTGCAACCCCAAACCCACTTATCTGTCATGAAGTACCAGCACTGCAGTGGGGCCATTTGGCTTGCCTGCTGGCTGCTGTAGCATGCGTGTATGCCATAGTTCACCACCACCGACTGACAGACAGCAGGGCTGTATTGGAAGCGTAAAGTGCTGAGTGTTAGGAACTTCTCCAGCTTCAGTGTTGGCCTCTGGAGCTTGGTGTTACCTTTTGAGTGACCTGCAGGAGTCTCCTCTGCTCTTGTTGTCTTGGTCCATCACCTGTTTACTCCCATTAGGCTTCCTTCATTTGGGCCAGCTTCTCTAAAAGGAGCTAGCAAGCTCTCATTGACTGCTTACTAATAAATGCTGGTTTTTAAGTTAGTAGTGTAATAGCGTAGGCTTTTGAATTAAAATTAAGGTAATTTGTGGAGAAATACAGATACTTCAGTGATAATGGTTCTCAGTTGAGGAATCTGTTTACTTTCAGTTCACCTAATAGAAAGATGCCTTGGTATTCAGATTTGAGAAATGACAGGTAGCATGGCTTTTTGGAGTAGCCTTTTTGAAGTTTGCCAGTGAAATACGTTTTTTTCTGTGACTGATGCTAGAAAGCACATCTTTTCTTTTTCTTTTTTAAAAATTTATTGAAAATAGAAGTGCTGGCCAAATAGCTCAGCAGATTAAAGCGCCTGCTTGGGCAGATGCAGGGGCCCAGAGTTCAATTCCCGGCCCCGCCCTTGGGGGCGAGCTGAGGCAATGATTAAGACTGGGTGTGGTGGCGCGCGCCTGTAATCCCAGCACTTGGGAGGCTGTAAACAGGAGGATCACTACAAGTCTGATCTACGCAGTGAGACCCTGTATGCCCTACACTACTTTTTGTATGTTCTAAATACAAAAAAGAAAAAGAAAATAGGAATTCAGTCTTCTAGAACTACAAACAGATCACCCATGGATACAGTGGACATGCTCAAAACGTCCACCTCCCTCACTAAATGCCATGAGCCTTGTCCCATTGGTACTGTCCAGAAGCCATGTGGAAGTGTATGAAATACATGTGTGGGACATTTGCTCAAAGGGAAGTCACAAGCTTTGTAGTTTTGTGCCCCTTGTCACAGCGACCCTAAATTCCTGTTAGGTGTGTTGTAAACAGAGAAGCCATTCTTCCCACCACCTACTCTGAGCACACCCTATAGGAAGCACATCTTAAATCATTCTAAAACATTCCTCTTTCTATAAAATAAACTTATCTTTCATTTAAATGTTACTGTTCTTGCACATTAAAAAAATCATTTATGTTGGCGATTAATATTAGATATTCAATGAAAGTAATTCCTTGTTAACAAAAAGCTTCAAATTAATAAACCTTGCTTGAATTGGAGGAGCATTAAGAAGTATAGAAAATTCATATTTTGTATAAGATAGCAGTCCCACTTTATCAAAATTTAAGTGATTTGTATTTGTGATAGATGAAAATGGTGTTATGAATTGAAGTTTTGTATATGGAAACCAAACCATGTTCTTGACTAACGATACCTCAGTTGTGTGAGTGATTTTTAAATGTGCATGTTAAAAAAGAATGGCTTGGTCATTTTTAATTCTTACCTCACTGGACTGTCTCTCAGAGCTTCTTCCTTGACATGGTCCTTTGGAAGGTTGTGTTCAATCGAGACAGACAAGGAGAGTGTCGCTTCAGCACCACACCGCCGCCACAGGTCGGGAGTAAGCACCTGCCTTCGTCTTCACACGTCCTCGCTCCCAGCTGTGCTCCCTGCGTGCTAGGGTATCCGTGTGCTGCCGCAGCCTTTCCCCGTGCCCTCATTTTCCTTCTCTGTGGAGTCTTAGAAAGCTCATGGCAAGTATGTGTTAGAGCTTTTCTGGACTCCCACCCTTCCATAAGTCTCTCCATCCCAGCTCTAAAGCTGTGTGGAAGTGTGGTCTGCAAAGGTGAGAGTGTGTTCTCCATCCCATCTGCTTTATGTGCTGTTCTTCTGGTTTTCATGAGTCTCATAGAGGTAAGCGGTAGTTGTGCATAGAAAGTTTTGAAACTGAAACTATTTTCTTCTTGGATTGGAATCCAAAGGTCAAACTTTTAAGGAAGCGTTTCTGATATGCCTTAATTTTTGGCTTCCCCCAGTGTCTGTGTCTCTTTTACATTTGTAAAGTGGAATGTTTATTTCAAGTAGACATGGCTAGGATTTTTGGGGTCAGGTAAATCACCAGCTGTTTGAGTCTCTTTTTTTTTGCTACTAGGGATTGAACTCAGGACCATGTGCTTGCCAGGCAGACACTTATATGTCACTGAGCTATCTCCCTGGTCTTCACCTGCTATTTGAAAGTGTTCATCAGCTCTCTGGGTAAAAAGAAACACATGATTGAAACCCCTTTTGTAGCATCAGGAGCTGGAGGGCAGCTGTGAGAAAGAGCACTAATTGAATTTGACAGTGCTGCCTCAGGGCCCCGTGCGGCAGCTGTGGAGAGCGCCTGCTAGGGAGCCCTCCCCTCTACCTGACCCTCTGCTTGCTGTAGGGGAGCTAGGTGCCTTTCCTTCACCCAAACCAAAGGGAAGTGCACAGAGTTTAAGGGGACTCAGGGTGTTTCTCAGTGGCTCACTCATTTCATTTTACGTCATTTTTTACCCAAGCAGCAACTTCTGAGCTTCATTTAGGTGATAAAGCAGGCTCACTGTCTGGGTGTGGGTCCAGAGGATAGCACCCTAGGAGGTCCTCTGTGTTTTTTAATAGTGTTTGATAAGTAGTGATCGGTTTGAGGTGAAGGATAGTTGAATCTGGTAGTCAGCTGTGGTTCTTTTTCTTGTTGAGAGCTGCATTAGGTATTAAGGACCTTAACCACTTCTTCCTCTGGGCCTGTGTTTTTGCTTTTGGTTTAGTGGGTTTTTTGTTTTTTGGGTTTTTTTGAGTCAAGGTCTCACTGTGCAGTTCAGGCTGGCGTTGAGCTCACTTTGGAGCCCAGGCTGGTCTTGAACTTGCAAGATCTTTCTGCCTCAGCCTCCTGAATGCTGGTGTTATAGGCATGTGCCACCACACCAGCTGTTTTTAATTTTGATGCCTTTACACTTATTTCAGAGGTCTCACTTCGGGTCTTATCTCCGGTACTGTGTGAAGGAATTTTATAGTGGCAAGGTACAGGCCTAGGGAAAAAAGTTTTCTTCTTCAAGGAAATATCCAACTACCAATCTGAGAACCAGTAAATAGGAAGAATTTTAGCCTTCCACCTTTGTAGTCATGATTAAGAAAGCACTTTTGATTACTGGCTTTAGAATGAGAGTTCTTAGAGCAGCTTCGCATAGGGACTCTGGTCATTTGCCACTTCAGCGTGTCTGTGTTTGTGATCCTTTACGGGTCCATTAGGTAAATCATACGGAGCTGTGTGACTATCCTCCAGGGAATACTTGACAGCGTCAGGGACATTGTTGATGGTAACAGTGAAAGAAGGAGGCTGCTGTAGGCAGGTCGAATGCTACAGGTCAGAGAGCTGCTGCGGGGTGATCCTTGAGTGCACAGGCCGTCGCCTCCTCGCAGGACACAGCCCCCATGTCTGTGGTGCTGAGGTTGGTGAGCCCTGCTTTAAGGTGGACTTGGAAAGCAGGGGAGTGTGAGTGTACTCAGGGCTCCTTGTGCTGTGGACCTCCTCAGCCTTCCCTCCCAGGTCCCCTTCACATGTGCAACACAGTCCTTAAAGCCTTTACAGACTGCAGCTCTTGGCTCCTGTGTAGTGCCTGGGAAGAAGAGCCCTTTCTTTTCCTTTCTTACCATGCAGATGGAGATAGTGAATTAAGGTTAAAAGTTACTAGGCTAGAGACCCCAAACTAGGCTTTAGATTGATGGTTGAATTGGGAGCCAAGCCTCAAAGTACTGTGTACCCCCTATAGGGGCCTCCAAGACATGTAGGGAAATTCTGACTCCACTTACGAGAAACCAGCTGAACTGACCCCACTTTCCACCCTCAAGCATCTTACGAATGGCAAACTTGGAACTGAAGCCAAGATCTCAAATTTTAAGAGAGGCACTCTGTACCATATGCTTCCCATCCCTTACTTGCAGTCACAGAGATGAGACTAACAGAATGGCCCAAGGGCCGACCAAATAGCTCAGTGGATTAAAGCCCCTACTTAGGCAAATGCAGGGGCTGGGAGTTCGATCCCCTGGTCTGCCTGCCGTGCCAGGGAAAGCTGAGGCGGTGATTGGGACTGGACGTGGTGGCATGTACCTGTAATCCCAGCACCTAGGAGGCCATGAACAGGATCACTGTGAGTCTGATCTACGCAGTGAGACCCTGTCCTAAAATACAAAAAAAAAAGGAGAAAAAAGAAAAATGGCCCAGTAACAGGACAGGGATGAACAGTAGTTACTGTTGCCAGCTGCTTTGTGGTGGGTGGGTAACTTTGTTACCAGTTCTTACAGATGGGTTAACAGTGTTAGATGTGATTCAAGTCCAGGTAGTCATGTTTCTGTAGCACAGGCCTCTGTTTTAAAAGCCCATTTTCCTGGGCATTGTAGGTATAACATCCTGCCCCCCCCCCC
>NDGN011348694.1:0-11000 GCA_002564285.1 Tympanoctomys barrerae | reverse complement strand
CCTAGGAACATAATCTCACTGTGACCTTCTACCACAGTTTTACAAAATGTTACCACTGAGGAAACCTGACATTCGGTATAAGAGAGTTCTTTGCATTATTTCTTTCTATTGCATACAACTTTATACTTAATACACATTTCACCTAAAAGAACCAAATGAAACTGATTTGGAACTGAAACAGATTCTAGAATTATCAGACAAGAAAACCAACAGACTGTGATCTATAACTATAACTGTATTCTATAAATTAAAAAGCAGATATGCAAGATAATTTGACAAAGATCCAAAGTGAATGTCTAGGGATGAAAGCTATAGTGGCTGAGATAAGCAATACAGTACAGAGGATTAAAAGCAGATTAGATACTGAAGAAAATGTTTATAAACTTGAATATATAAAAATAGAAGCAATATAATGTGGAAAAAAACAACTCAAAGAGAAAGAGACCACAACAAAACAAAAAACAAAAACAAAAAATGCAAGACATAAAAATGATCACAGCTTCACAGATTTGTGGGACAATTCCAGTGGCTTATTACATGTGGACCTGGAACTCTTCAAAGTGAGAAGGCAGCAGGGAGCAAAAAACTTTTTTAAAAGGATTAATATCTGAAAAGTTTTAAGATTTGAAGGAAGCTGTAAACCCAGACCCAGGAAGCACAATGAATCCCAAGTATAAAATGTGGTAGAAACAGTCCCTGAAAGTCCCTCAAACTACAATACAATATACCAGAACTAAAATTATCAGACACACTATAATGATGTTGCTCCAAATTAGTGATAAAGAGCAAAATCTTTAAAATCCCTCAGTGATTAGAAGGGCATGCAATATACAGAGGGAAAATATTCAGGATAATAGCAAGTGTCTTAATAAACACAATATATATGAGGAGACAGAGTGATCATCTTTAAAGTACAGAAAACCCAAATAGCAGAGTGCTATGATATACACTTGCAATCCCAGTTCCTTTGGAGTCTGATGAGAGGATGGTGAGTTCAAAGCCAGCAACATAGTAAAATCTTGTCTCAAAAATATGGCAATACAAGAAAACAACACATATTATGTCCTACTTTACCCAGAACAAAACTTTGTCTTCCTAGAATTGTATATGCAGTAAAAATATCTTGCAAATGGTACCAGATTGAAGTCTGAATCTAAGGCAAAGGAATAAAGAACAGCAGAAATGATACAAAAAGGGTGAATATATAAGAACTTTTCCTTACATTTAAAGAAATGTTAAAGAGCATCAACTATTTAAATTAAAAAAAAAAAAAACAACCAATATAGTAGGGGCTTTTATGAGGACAACTATCTAACTATACCACCAAAGCTAAATGGAAAGGAATATAGCTACTCCAACTAATGTTCTGCTACTAAAAGTGACATGATATCTTTACACTTCAAAGCAGATATTGAAAACCTAAAGGTATTTAAAACAGAACAAAAAACAAAATGGGGCAAAATAAAATGGGAAACAAAACATAGCACAGTGACAGAACTAAACTTCATGATACAAATCCCTATATCGTATGTAAATAGGCTATGTACTACAAAGCAAATGCACAGGTAGCCAGCTCTGTCAGTCAAGTTCTAAATATATGCTGTGCATAAAAATAACATATAAAATATGACGACACAACATAACTTAAATTATAAGCAAAGACAAATTTTGTTAACATTACTAAAACCCCTAGAATCATCACTTGTAATATCCTAAATGGAAAATATATCAATGTTGGCTACACATAGATCAATAGAAATAAACCAATTGTGCTATACTTATATAGTAGAGGGCCGGGGAGCTAGCTCAGTAGAGTATGCCCCTGCCTGGCAAATGCAGGGTCCTGAGTTCAATCCCTGGTACCGGAAAAAACAAAAACAAAAAACCCCACAAATAAAAATAATTGCTGATTTATGAATCAGGAACAGTACATCTCAAAATAATATTGAGTGAAAGAAGCCAGATGACAAAACATATATACTGCAAAATAACTTGTAATGACAAAAAGAGCACAGTACTTAGAGACAAGAAGAGAGAGGGGAGAAGTGAGAGGAGTGAATTAGAAAAAATATAAGGGAACATTTGGTATATATATATATATATATATGTTCATCATCTTGATTGTGATGGTGGTTATATATTAAAGAATCAGAACATACTGTTTAAACATGTGCAGCTTATTGTATGTCACTTATATCTCACTAGAGAAGAGAAAAATAAATAAATGGAAAGAGAAACAATCCTCCTTAATAGGAAATTCCAATTGAGAACATGTAGATTCTGTAGGCAACTGGAAAATCAGTGTAATAATTGTGATGGTAATTGGTAGCAGAAGTAATCCTTCCATTGGTGCTAAGAAAAATCAGTGAAGGTTTAAGGAGGTAACCTTAAAGAATGTCCTTGCAAGTATTTGTTATTCACAAAAGGAAAACATGAGGTATAAAATCTGAGAAAAATTCTCTAAACTAAGTAATTAAGGTTAGTATTATCAGCATTAAGATATATCAATATTATGTTCTACCTGCTATCATGCACTGACAAAGGGTTAGCACATCCACCAAGTCTAAAGAGTTGGAGGATAAAGAAATATAAAAATTAAAATAATCTGAGATCCCAGATTGGATTTGGAAAGAGAAATGCATTACTGAAAAAAACTGGTAAAATCCAAAGAAAGTCTAAGCTAGGTATGGTAGTACATGTCTGCAATCTCAGTACTTGTAGGTTTTAGTCAGGAGGACTGCCACCAACTTAAGGCCAGTTTGGGATACATAGTGGGTTCAAGACCAGCCTGAACTACATAGCAAAATCCTGTCTCAACAAACCAACCAACCAACCAACCAACCAACCCAGAACAGAACAAAAAAAAAAAAAAAAAAAATTCCCCAAAGAATCCCAAACCAAAAAACAGAAGAAAATCTGTACTGTAGTAAGCAAAACAGTATATCAAAGTTATATCACACAATATGTTAATACTAGGGAAGGCGAGCAAGGAGTGCATAATGCAAATGCTGTAGTAGTTTTGCAAATATAAACTTATAGCAATATGAGTTTCTTTAAAAAAAATCAGAAAGGTGAAGAAATAGTAGCAAACTTTTACTTATTCTAAATTAGGATAAGCATTTTGACCCACATAATTTCCTGAAAGAAAGAAATGAGAAATATCTAGGGATGAAATGTTTGGAATAACTATAGTAATCTTTGAAGAAGTACAGAGATAGAAACAATGCTAGAAGATCACAGGACGGAACTATTTCTATTTTTTCTCTTTAAAGAAAAAGAATATGGAGACCTAAAATTACAAACCAATCAGGTTATAAACCATGCAGTTAAACTTTGCAAGATGTCTAAATGCAGAAAGTTTTACAAGTATTTAAAAAGGAGAGCAATGATAACTATCACCTAATTTGGCTTTGACCGGGGAAGTCAGGTCAGATTAAATGCAAACTTTTCTTGAAACTATTACTTGTTTTGTAGTTCTGGCAAATGCTGTAAACATAGTAAATTTGATCTGAAGAAGGCATTTACTAAAGTAATACAAAATATCCTAGTGTGCTAGATAAAATCAAATATATTTTTATTGATTGAATGACCATTTATAGGTTTATGACAATGCACGAGGCCAATCTGCTATTAGAATTGTCTACAGGCAGATCAAATGGATTTTCTATGCAGTTCTATCCAGATAAACACTATTGTCCATTAAGTAGGATAAGACATTATCTATTATACAGATACATTGGATGTTAGAAAAAATGAATGTAGATCAGAATTTTAAAAACTGCCTTAAACGAAATTTAAACAAAAGCTAGCAGAGATATAATTTATAGGATATGAGATAAAAATACACTTTTGGCCAACTACAGTAGTTCTGTTCATAGAATGTAGTTGTTGGTAAAAGGGCTAAAGGAACCATAGTCAACAGAGAGTGATATTTATACTTTATTAGGATGGGGGATTCTTCTCACAAACTAAATGTTTTCTACATTTCATTCCAGCAGATTTATTTAATTCAAGGAAAAAAAATGAGAATACGTGAATTTCCATGGTAGATAGCAAAACACCAGTGCCTTAACAATAACCTTTCTTTAGAAGTCATCCTGCCCAGATTGGGTGGAGGTAGGCTCACTTTATATTCAGTTTCCGATGATATGCTGAATATGGACAGGGCAAACTCTGTTACAGGTGTTTATTTATTATTATAGAGATGCTTATTTATTAATGTAGTAAGGGCTAATAAGTGAGACTATTTTACACATTCTAATTCAGCAAAAGGCCACAATGGCAGTAGAGATAGAGCTGAAGGAAAAACCAAACTAAACCAAACAACAAGAACAACAACAACAACAAANAAAAAAAAAAAAAAAAAAAAAAAAAGAGAAAAGGCACTTTTATAAAACTGGAAATAAAGGCTATTAAATAATTTCCCTGTAGTATCTTAGTTGCTGTCCCTACTTTAACTGAAACGGCTCCACTATAATTTATTTAATATATTAGGATTCCATCTGAAGGACCACTAGATAAGAATGCTCCACATTTATAATTAAGACAAAATTGAAAAATTAATAATCTTTTAAAATATGTTATAAGAATGAGAAGAGACAAGGGCAGCATAAGTATTCATGAGTTCTGTGTCTCTTCTGAGTATGATATGGGCAGGCGTCATGGACATACTGAACACCTGAAGTAGGATTGTGCTGCATTGGGAAAAGGAGAGTTTTTTTTTTTTTTGTGGAACTAGGGATTGAACTCAGGCCTTTGCACTTTCCCCGGCCCCTTGAATTAGGATTTTGAGCATGAGAATAAAGAAAAGCAATATAGTTGTACTTGGACTTCAAATCCACACATTTTAGTAATCAATCCAACTTTGGACTAGAAGACTTCCATACTTACTTGCCTGGTTGGTGAATGTTTATGAATCAAATGAATAAAAAATATGAGAGGCAAAAATGCAGAAGCGAGGATAATAAAGTCAGTTTAGGACAGGTTGCTGGTTGAGATACCCAGAAACTATGGTTATACAGATCTGAAGTTTGATGAGGGAAGCTGAGACTGAAAATGGGAATTTTGGATGCAACAGTTTACACGTGATAGTTAGAACTATAAAAATATAGAAAAGTAAAGGGTAAAAACAGTAGTGAGTATCTATGAAATCTGAGGAATATCACCATTTAAGTAGTGGGCATACAAGTAATCTTCAAAAGAAAAAAAGAAAGGTTATAAGCAGCACTATGGAAGTGTAGACAGTCATGTGATAGAATATATAGAACGAAATTGCAAAGAATATGTAAGGGTGGAGAAGGAACAGTGAAATAAGGACATCAAGCCAGCAGGTATGAGAATTAGAAGGATGCTGGTTCCCCGGAAAGTTCCAGGAACATAATAGAAAAGGAAGCCCAGTTTTATTGAGATGAGAAGTTAATAAGAGATAAAAGATGTGGTCACAATAAATATCACTTGTTTGAGAACACAGGCAAAGAGTAGAATGCACTGACAGCTAGACAAAAGCAGGATCAAGAGGCTTGCTTATCCAAGATGATGAAACAAAAATTAAAGTACACAGTAAAAGAACTACTGGAGTGAGACTGAATAACGCCTGTGAGTGAAGGGAGACCAGCAAAGGCTAGGGTTTGCTCTACCAACATGCATCTAGGTGAACATGCCTATGACCAGAACTCTTGCCTAGATGGTATAGCTTACACGATGTGACTCCCTCAACATGGGTACTGACTAATGTTAGGCATACAGGTAGGCTAATGCTACCTACAATGAAAGATGTTACCTGTTTTGGAAAAATGAATTGAGTCAAATGGATACTTCTTATTAGCAGTATGAACTAAGACACACAGAAATAACTGACTGATTAGAAATAATAATTGGCTGAGTACAGATGGAAACTCAGATGAAAAGGTAGTGGTACAAAAAGAAAGGGTGTTATGGGCCATATTAAATATGAAGTTAGATGACATAAAAGCAATGAGTGGCTGAACGAAGCCCCTGTAAGAACATATAGAAGTGGACAAAGAAGTGTGTGAGGAGACAGAAGCTAACTGACAGGTCACGTTCCCTTTAGGAGAGACAGAAAGAACTGCTCTGGTATCTGATAGCTTTTCAGTTAGGAGGAATAGGAAGAGAAAAGTGAATGTAGAAAAGCTGATTTCAAATGAGACTAAAAAACCTATTCTTCAGTGATTTTAGCTAAGGAAGACCAGGTGTTACTACAGGAATCAGAAAAGTAAAATATGTTAATCTAGGAAAAAAGATTAAAATTAAGTGAATTGAACATTCAGTCAAAGTTGGAAAAGAAATATAGAACCAGTCAAAAGATGTAAAAAAGTAGTGTATATAGAGAGCAACATTTATCACAATAATAAACATGATATGAAGAACAAATAAAAAGTGACTAAACAGATTAATAAAATAAGCAAACTTCTGCTCAGACTGAAAGAAAGGTAAGCTGAGCAAATAAAGTACTGAATAAAACAAGAGGAAATAACTCTGGATACTACAGAGAATAGGAAACATAAGAATTATGTTACTATGAATAACTACATTCAAACATATTTGAAAATAGAGATGAAATGGATCAATTCCTACAAAATACAGTATTTTTAAAAGAAAAAAATGAACTTAAGTAATAAATATATTAAAGTGACAGCTGTAGACTATCCTTCACAAGAAAGAATAGGGCCAGGTAGATGACTTTGTTAGAGGCTCCACCAAATGATGAAGGTACAGATATCATTTCCATGTAAGTTCTTCCAGAAGATATAGAGTGAGCAAAACTGTCCAAGTTAATCACTGTGCAGTATTTTGATGCTGTAAAAGATAAAACAATATGATATAAATCAATTCAGC
Source organism: Tympanoctomys barrerae (assembly GCA_002564285.1). NCBI lineage: Eukaryota > Metazoa > Chordata > Mammalia > Rodentia > Octodontidae > Tympanoctomys > Tympanoctomys barrerae. The sequence goes on along the minus strand of NDGN011348694.1, from coordinate 4,145 downwards.
CACACAGTGAATTTAGTATGTCGGAAAACTAGAATGTTTCCATGTTTACTAAGGTAAAAATATATTTGCTTCTAAGAAGTCTTACATTAGGACATCTGCAACATAAAGCAGTGAGAAGTATAAATAACATACCAGATAACAAAAGTTAGCACTGCCTAAATGTCTACTTTAGTAAGTATGAGCTTTGGCTTTCAATTCAAATTTATAACATATCCTCAATGGTTTTCAACAACTCTCTTTCCTCTCAGTTCGCCAACTTCCCCACACCTACCACTGCACTGTGTCAGTAGTAATGATCCGTTAGGTGTGTAAAGGTTGAACCTGAACACCAAGAACACTTGCTCTATCGTATGAGAAAAGGCTGGATTTCTCTTCCAAAGTTACGAACTTGAAACTAGGATCAGTCTTTCCAAATTAGGACAAGAATGAAAAGAGCCAAGAGTCACAGACAAGGGGAATCTGCTTCACAAATTTAGTGTCTGACTAACTTGAATTAAGATGACTTTTGATTTAACCAATGAAATAAGTATTTTGTTGTCATTTTTGCTACCACACAGGAATGAATGAATTTGCAGTTTGTTTTACAATTTGGGAGGTGTACAATCTGTCTTTATTTTGTGTAGGGTCTCACTAGGCAGCTCAGACTCATAGTGATCCTCCTGTTTTCAGCCTTCCTAGCGCTGGGATTGCAGGCGGGTGCCACCATGCCTGGACTCCATCAGTGGCTCAGCATGTCCAGAGGGCTGGCCCAGTGCAGCATGTGGTGCCAGGGATCAAATCCTGACCCTTGTGCTGCCTAAGCAAGTGCTTAGTCCCTTGAACTATCTCGCTGGTCCTCAATCTGTTTTTTAAGATGACTTCATCCTTGAAGATGACACAAGGTGAAATATGACAGAAAGAGATATGTCGATCATGTCTATGTCACTTTATTGCTTTATTTTTATTCATTAGGGAAACAGGATTATGGGTTGTGTATCATTTACTTTCTTTCATTTCAGATTTTTGATTCTGGGATGATGTATTTCTTCACATTAGTATAAGAGTTTAAGAGAAGGTTGTAAAACCTATGCAAAGCATATTATATGGACATAAATTTAAAAGATTACAGAGGAGCATCTTCCCACAGGATTGCCAAGCTTCTCAGTTCTCTAAGACATGCTGGTAGTCTCTTATTTTTCTTTTATCCAGAAACTCTCACAGGAGTAAGCTGAATAATTTGTAAGGAAGCCTTTATCTTTAGCTCCCTTGGTCTATATATAACACAACATCAAAAGGCCTGTGGTCTATAATTCTCCCAAAACTAACTAAATCTCAGAAATGTAGGAAAGAAGTATACTGAAACTTGTAGTGAACAATTACAAGCTATACTTAAGTACAGTGATTTTTTAAAAAAAGTCTACAAATAGCAACTATAATATTTACATTGTTCTTACTGTAGAACTAACTATAGCAATAGTGAAATGAGATACCAGTCTTCTAACAAATCTTTTATGGTATGAACCTGGTCTACATTTTAGAAAAACAGATGTTTGTAAAAGTAGTACTCTTTTTACATTTAGAAAAAAACAAAGTTATTTCTACTTGTGAGAAAATGTTTAGGAAGTTTACATGATCTACTGAACTATGCTAAAGGAGATGATACAACAAAAATATTGAGTTTCTTTGTTCAATAATTCATGTCAGAGAGAACAGAGAAAAAAGTAGATACTTGTAACAGTCAACACAAATACCTTTTATGGAATACATGTTGCATACCTATCTCTCTTGAGGAACAAAGGCAAACCCTAAGACAAATATTAGCTTATTTCTTTTCAGAATAATAATTTGTAAATATTAGCTTTTATCAGACAACTTTACCAATATATAGCTTTCAGGCTATTAAGCTTTGACAATACAGAGTAATTGAAGGAATATATGCTTAGTAAAAATTCAGAAGTTTCCATTAATTCTTATAAACATATTTTCTAAAGTCAGGAAGATGAAGATAATTGCCTGAAATGCTGCCTGCTGTACTTGTTCCTTTTTTGAGATGACTTCCGAAGTCCATTACTTGGGAAATGCATGTCACAAAAGTATTCCCAAGCCAAATATTGCATTCAGGTAGGAAAAAGACATTTAAAAGCATAAATTACATTGAACCATGCTGGTATTTTCTGAAACTCTTTGTATAAAGAACTACTAAGTTATTGACTCATCCCATCTGATCAAAGCAAAAAAAGATTAAAAAGTAGAGCTGGACTACATATTAATCCTATAAATTTTTTAGGTTTGAATATTAACATGTAAGTCATATGATAAAGCTACTTTTAGAATTTTTTTATAGTTCAGTACTGTTCCTTAACATTGTTGTCAAAAACATCTGAAAAATAGTAAAACTCATAAGCCTCTGGTCAGTACATTTTCTTTTCTATACTGCTAAGTTCATGAATGAGTCCTGGGAATTATAATTTCTTAGCTTAAAGATGTAGACTTTTTAAAGGTTTACATAGAGTAGTTAGTGAATATGTCCATTCTTATACTATATAGGGCCTTTTAATGGTTTTTCTTAGAGAAATATAAAAAGAAATTACAAAAGAGGTTATTAAGAACTTTGAACACAAAAAGGATTAGCATGTGTGGCGCATGCTCCATTTAAAGTTTTTAATTAAAAAGCATTATTATGAACTGAATTAATATATGTTTATACGCTAACTCCCAACATGACTGTACTTGGAATCAGAGCCATGAAAGGGATGATTAAAAATAAAGGAGGGGTGAAAGAAGATCTAGCCCAATAATACTTGGTCCTTACAAGAATAGAACGTGGCTACTTTGGCACATACCAGCAAAAGGCCATGTGAAAAGCAAGGAGAAAAGAGGGGATCAAACCTGCCAGCACACTGCTCTTGGACTTTCTCCTTCCAGAACTGTCAGAATATAAATAGCTCTTGCTTGAACTACCAAGTCTATGGTATTTTTGTCATGAAAGCTCTAGAAACTAATATAGTCATCCCTTGATATCCATGGGAGAGTGGATCCAGAACCCCTGGTAATATCAGATCTGCAGAGACTTGAGTCAAGTCTTATGCAAGATTGAGCAGTATTTGCATGTTTTTTATGTATATATTCATGTGTACTTCAAATTATCTCCAGATGTAATAAATGATATATAATCTACGACAGTGTAGTGCTATATAAATAATTGCGATGCTATTCTGCTTGGGGAAAAATGACAAAAAGTCTGTTCATATAGATACAATATTCCATTTTTGATGTATGGTGAGTTGAATCCATGGATCCAAAACCTGTACATGGGACCGGAGATGTAGCTCAGTGATTTAAGCACTGGCCTGTTAAGTGCAAGGTCCCAAGTTCAATTCCCAGTACCACAAACAAAACAAAACACCTGTACATACAGAGGACTAATGGTACAATTATAATATATATATATATATATATATATATATATAAAAATTATGAAGCATAAGTGTAAACTTCATACCTCAGAGAGAATCATTCATTTTTTCCCCCAGCACTGTGAATGGTCTAAGAGCCTTTGCAGTGAGTTATATCGCAAAATCCCCCAGCCCTCCCTTTCTCATAATTTTTAAATTTCCAGATGCGGTTTTCCTAAGTTGCCAATTTGTCCATAGTGGTGTCGAACTTGCAATCCTCCTGCTTTAGCTTCCTAGGCATGCATCACCACACCTGGCCATCATCCTAATCATTTTCCATTTTTATTCTTCATTAGTACATGTTTGCAGTGCATATTATGATTACATTGTTTGTAGTGAGCTGGAATGTGTACATAACATACCTTCTTTTCTCATCTCTCTTCCCTTCCCTTCCCTTCCTATCCCTTCCCTTACGTCTCGCTCTCCTCTATCTTGATTGCCTTCCCGCTTGCAAAAGATTTAAATTTTAAGTTTCCTATTTATTTGCTGCAGGAAAAAACAACCATATTAGATATTTAAGCATCTTTTAAAAAAATAATATTTTCAAATTACTTTTATTTTTCCCATAAATTTATTGATAAACAAATAGCAATGGGACAGTTTCAAATCAAATTGGTAGGAGAGTTACAATAATTCACACATTGCATGCATTCTTCTTAGTGGTTAATTGCTGTACAAGATGCGGACATGATATCTTATTTACAAACACCA
>NDGN011348688.1:6431-17957 GCA_002564285.1 Tympanoctomys barrerae | reverse complement strand
CTCACTCGCCGGGCCCGCGCTCTGGGTCTGTTCAGGATCCTGAGGTCCCCGGGTCGTCTCCATTATTGTTTTTAACCTATTATACTGAACTAACCACAGGAAGGAAAACCTACTTCATGTGAGGTAGCAATCACTTTAATAAAAAGTGAATTTACTATGTTATTATAATTCAGATTGTGCTCTGCCTTACCATTTTTTAATATAAAGTTGTATAATAGTATTTATTATTGCTCATAAGGACAGCTGTTCCATATTTGGGGGATGTGCCAAGTGCCTTCAAACACATGCTGTGGGCTAAGGTATATGGGTGAGTTCCAGGTGGTCTGCTTTGATCTATACTTTTTACTCTTTTTAACATTGATGTGTGATGATTTATTTATTTATTTATTTATTTATTTATTTATTTGCGGAACCAGGGATTGAACTCAGATCTTTGAGTTTTCCAGTCAAGTGCTTATCCTACTGAGCCATCTCCCCAGCCCCTGATGTGTGATGTTTTATACAGTATTCTTCAATACAAAACCTACTCAATCTGATGGGGTTATATTGTTACAAACCTAGGTACCATAGCCTTGATTAATTTTTCTCATTGCTGGGACAAAATATCCAACATCCAAAATTATAAAAAAATAATATCTATGTCACAGTTTGTGGAGATTTAAGTCTATAATCACCTGGCTACAAGACAGGGTGACATGACAGAGAGATAATAGTTCATGGCAGTGGAACACATCAAAATGACAAGAGTGAAAAGGGGGCATCAAACAAGTCCCTTTTCCTCCATTATATTGCATACAGACTACTTACCCTGGGGCACTTGTAGCACTCACACCATCTCCCTGTCCTCTTTACTCAGGCTCAGGATGTATATAAATTGAGGAACTTGACCTCTGATGAGTCACTTCACCTTCTGAACTTCTCAACTTGACTCAATGTATCAACCATTACAATCTATCCTTTGTCAACTTGGGAAAGAACCGTTTCTTTATCATGACTTGCAGATACAAAGACATGCTTATTCTTATCACTTCACAACTGCAACATTTTAACACAGATTTAAAAATCCATAAGAACCAGTACTATGTATATCAAAGTTATATTAGAGCCACGACCTTTTTTCCCTGACACCCCCCAAAGACTCATGCACATCCCTTTCTGCAAAAAGATTTTAGTCCATCTGCAAGAGCTGCTAATATCCTAACAGTTTCAGCATTACTGAAAAGTCCAAGTCCTAAGTTTCCTCTGAGATATTAGGCAAACTCTTAGCTTCAAGTCCCCTGTACAAATGAAAAGTTAAACACTTCCAATAATGGTGCATAGACTATATTGGAATATTTTGCTGAATTTACGCACCTACAATATTTAAATGACAATGGAATATCTTCTAACAAAACTAAACAAAAAAGGGGATACAAATGAACAACCATTTTGTATCTATATTAAAAATAGTTATGATAGATATACAGCTACATTCTCTTAATTCAATGAATAGATTTGTTCTAATAGTGTTTGTGGACAGGATATCATATCTGCGTCTTGTACAATGAATAACTACTAAGACAACAATATGCAATGTATTAATTATTGAAACTGTCCTACTAATCGGTTTTGAAACTGTCTCATTGCTATTTGTTTCTCAATAAAATTATTTAAAAAGTAAAAAAAATTAATGGTACAAAGTAAACATTCTCATTCCTAAAGTTACAAATGGGGATACAAATGATCGAGAATAAATCAAGCCCAAAATCTGGCCGGGCAAACATTTAAGTCATGTAGTTCCATGTCCAGCATCTGCAGCAAATTGGTGGCAAGTTGAGAACCCCAAAGGCTTGAGTGGCTCCACCCCATGATACTGCAGGTGAATCCCCCTGCCTCATTCCACACTGCTCAAAGTTAACATCTCACACTTCATCAAGGCTAGTGGGCCATCTATGCTCTAAGCAGCCCTCTCTGCCTTTGAGTTCTATTGTATCCACAGGACAAAGAGTAAAAATATGAGCACATCCATTGCTCTACTTCTGAAGAAAGTAGAAAATCTGCCTAAATACATGGAGGAAGCACATGACTGCTGTGGAAAGCCAAGAGTAGGGTCAGCTTCAAAGCAACATGAAATGGACCATTTGGTCCATTTCAGCACCCTAGGAGTAAGCCAGAGAACAGAAAAGTCTCAAAAGGAATCTATCTCTTTGCTCATCATAGCCTGATATGGGATCATTTTCTCATCCTTCAGGTCTCTGTGGGTTTTTGATCAGTAGCCGTTTAGAGATGCACATTAGCTGTATGAGCTGTGCATGGGAGGGTAGGACAGAAGGATCAGGCTGTTCCAAAATGTGGAGGCTTTATTTTTCACTGCCATACTTTAGACCTAGTGTCTCCTGCTGAGAAATAGCACAAGAGTGTCTGGCTACTTTGTTATGTGTACTCCTTAGGGTACAGGAATTGTGTAGACACAGAAACCCCTGGAAGCTAAAAATGTACATGTGGCACTGGGTGCTCTGAAATGGATACAGATGATCTTGTTTGGACTTGTGAAACCTAGGGCCTTTGCATGAAATGTTCATTGTCTGTGACCTGTCCTCTTTATTGCTCTACACTCAGTCCATTCTAGACTGTACCATAGGGCTTGGTCTAAGGTGGGGTCCCCAGCATCATGTCCTGTTTCTGTGTCAATTTCCATTTCTTGCAGTGCCCTGTTTTGTCAGTGAAACACCAGCAGCTCTATCACTTACTGTGCTCTGTGGTGACATCAGGAGGTTAAGTGGTATCTTCAGGTCATATGCTATATCTATGCATGCGAAAAGATAATTCCTATGTCTGCACCCCTTTATCTCAAGAGAACCCTACATGTATCCAAATGTTTGGAAAGCAGAGTTAAATTAATGAACTGTGTTTAGATTCAAAGTATTCTGAAGGCCAGCATTATATCTGTTTTCTAGGTCTTGTCCACACTATCAAAGGTACTGCAATGCGGCATGCACAAGTGCCTGTGACTGGGGTTCCAGAAGTAGTGATGTGTTGTCTTCTCTGATGTGATAGTTATTATCCTTGGATTGTTTGTTAATATTCTTTAAAAATTGAATTTCATGCTGACTGAGCTAGGACTTGTACTTATTTGAAAGGAATATTGAAGTATGGAGAAAGCCTCAGCTATGCATCCTGCAAACATCTCAATCATTCACCAAAAAGAAGAGCAAAGTAAGGAAGCTGAGATACAGGGGATGATGAAGGGTAGCAGATTTGGCTTCTGGATCAGAGGAGGTCTTCCCATCAGGTCTGGCTGGTCTTGGAGTAACAATAAGGCAGCAATAATTAGCTGAATAAACAAACCCAAACATGGAATATTTGATGTTTCCCTTACTCCCTTTATAAAAAAACAAACCCAGGAAATATAAATTAGAGGAACAGAAAGGGTTTTATATATTGTTTTTAGTACATAACAAGAGTGGAATGTGGGCCCTGGAGTAAAAGGATTACAAGGGTCTAAAGAACCAAACTCCCACTTTTCTGGTGTGGTAGGTTAAGTGATGGTCAACTTGGAATCTCCAAGTGATCGAGTCACCATGGTTTTGCCTGTGGAAAGTGCACCTGGGGATTGTAACCAACAGCATAAAGGGAGAACAGGAGGGGAAAGATTTATACTGTTGATTCTCCTGGGGAAGCTTGTCACACTGGCTTTCCAGATAGGAATTCATGTGTTATCATCAGAGGAGCTCATATTCACAATGTTGCTGTGGATGGCTGATTTTCACATCTGGGAGCTCTGGTTCTTATCCTGAATGCTGCTTCCTGGATCCAGTGCAGATGCCTCAGGTTGGTAGCATAGATCCTTCCCACTGGCACAGAGTTCCAGCTTCCACCACTCAACGTTTGTGCCTTCCTGAAGGAGATCATTTGTATAGACTAGCCTAAGACATTGTGTTGGTCTCTAGATCTCCAGTTAGACTCATGGAGGACACAGACTCTGAGTCTTTAGGATTGCTGGTGGTAGATATTGCCATGGGACACAGGGCCTCATCCAGATTCCTATGGTCTCAGGTGTGTGGACATATCTCTCACCATCTTCTGCATTTGACTTTTTGGGTGAATGTACTAAAATAATTCTATAAAGTATATGTTCTGTATTAAATCTTTTTGTATTAAATTTTCTTGTAAACCTTGACTACAACAGGTTTGAAATAATAATTTGTATCAGTGTTGAGACACAGGAAAGTTCTTTCTTCACCTAATATTTCATGTGTCTTTTCACACAGAGAGAAGCCCATGGAAAACAACAATAGCTTGACTTGGAAGATTGTAGTATTACATGAACATAGCTACATAGCATATAAAATGAGCTTTTTTTTTTTTACCATCATAGAGAACTGATAAATCATATCTTCTCTTGAGTTGTACTGCCAAATTTATAAAATCTCATTGGTTTAAGGAAATGTATTTCTCTTTTTATTTCATGGAAAAAAGGTAAAACAAAATTTTATAAGATAGGGAAATAATAATACATTGCATATTATCTTTGTAGTAGTCACTGAGAATGTAATATATGGTCATAAAAATTCTCCAACCTATGTAAGCAAAAACCTTCCTTTTTTATGAACTAACAAACACTAATAATATGACTAATTTGCATTTTTCTCTTTTTCCTTTTCCATCCTAATTCTTTTTTCCCTTTTTAACAATTTCGTTTAATACCTTTTATATGTTGTAGACCTTACTTGCTTTCAGTTTCTCCCGCTTGGGAGGAAGTATGATATTTACACATGTGAGTCTGCTTTAATTCACTAATTAGTATAGTTGCAAATTGCATTCATTTACATATAAAAATACCAAGTTTATCATTCCTCATGGCTGAGTAGTATTCCATTGTGTAGAATATACCCCATCTTTTTTATCCATTCCTTGATTGACATGCATGTGGGCTGTTTCCAGATTTTAGCTATTACAAGCTATGCTGCTGTAAACATTGGTATTCATATGTCACTGTGGTATGATGTTTTTAATTTTTCTGGGAAGATTCCCAAAAGGAGTATCCCTGTAATGAATGGGACATCTAATCCTAGTTTTTTGAAGACTCTCCATCCTGATTTCCACAGTGTTTGCACCAGTCTGTACTCCCACAGACTGTAGGAGTTTCCTTGATGGTAGCCATTCTATTTGTTTGCCATTTATATTTCTTCATCTGAAATGTGTATTCATCTCAGATGCCTATTTTTGCATTGTGTCTTTAAATTTGACAGTCTGATTTTTTTCAATTCTTTATGTGTTCTAGATAGAAGTCCTTTGAGCTGACATGTTTTCCCATTCTGTGGATTGTGTTTTGATTCTGTTAGTGATTTATTTTGCTGTGTGAAAGCTTTTTAATAAGATGAAGTCCGTGTTTTTGTTTGTTTGAAATATTTCCTTCTGAAGTTTGGGTTTTGTTCATGAAATCTCTACCTATACCTGTGTCTTCAATATTTCTATTTACTTCCTCTTCCAGTAGATTGTGTTTTTGTTTTAATATTTAAATCTTTGATTCATTTTGATTTTAGTTTAATGCGGGGTGCTAGACATGGGTATAGTTTTAATCTTTGGCATAGAGAGAGCCAGTTTTTCCAGCACCATTTATTGGCCGATCTCCTGGTGCCCTGTCCACAATCTAAGAATGTAGGTGGACACCAGGCAGCTATCAGGCCCTGGGCTGGACTGTGCTCATGACTGGCATAGAGGTGTGGCAGATCTGCTGGAGCACTATCCCAACATCTGAGGAGGTGGGTGAATGTCAGGCAGATGTGGGGTCCTTATGAGTCCAGCCCATGCCCACAACCTGTGCAGAGGCTTTTCTGAGCTTCAGCTGACCTCCATCACCCTTTGCATGAGCGTTGGTGAGTCCTACCCTGCCCCCATCCCCAGAGCAGGAACCTCACTGATCTACACTGCACCACTGCTGAATCCAGGTGATCATTGGGAGCTTTGAAAATGCCAAAATAAAGTAGGAAAAGGCAATCTCAGTTCTCCAGCCCACCTAGAACAAGTCCAGGAGACAAGAATGTAGAAAAAAATTAAAACTCATACACATGAAATTTCTGAAATGATAGCATCTAAAGTAAAGAAACAAGTCCGTCAGATTATAGAAAAAGTCAGATCAGAAATCTTTGAAGTAAAATAAATGACAATCATGAAATAATTGTTCATCATATCTAAAAACAGATCAAAAGAATAGAGGAGAATACAAAATGATGGAAACACTGAATAAACGATGCAGAAAAGAATTCAAAAGCATGACAGATTGAAACAGATATCCAAGAAATTAAAAATTCTGTTGAAAGCTGGCCAAACAACTTGAAGGAAACTGAGCAGATCTTGAAGACTGCAGTGCAGCTAGTGAACGTAAAGGAAACATCTCTTAAAACTAACAAGGAACCAGGAAATAATAATTCACTTTTTAATGTATTTCAGTTTATCATTCTAATTCTAATGATTACCTCTCTTCTGAAGAAAATCTTTTATCACCTTTAAAAACTTATTTCACACTCAGTTCTCTAGCATTTAAACTTATCTTAATCATTTCTATATGTAACTTTAATATTGCAAGTACAATCAAAGGCTATACAATCCAGGTTCCAAAACAAGTACCTGTTTCTCACTAAACATAAATTAAAGAGATTGTGATTCTTTTTAAGTTTTTTTTGTTTGTTTTGTTTTTTGCAGGGTGTTACTATGCAGATTGGACTCATACTGATCCTCTTGATTTCTGCCTCTCTAGTCCTGGGATTACAGGCATGTGCCACCATGTCCAGATTCTATCGCCGGCTCAGTGTGCCTGGGGCTGGGGCTGGGGCTGGGGCTGGTGTGGCATGCAGAGCCAGGGATCAAACACTGGCCCCTACACTTACCTAAGCAAGTGCTTAGTCCGCTGCGTTATATCGCTGGCCCTGAGATTGTGATTCTTTCCAGAGATGTGTACCACCAGCTCCATTACCAATCAGTACTCCACACACCTGTCAACCCACTGAGTTCTGCTTTCCATTATTGAGATCTATTTATCCTTTTATTTAATGATGGTTCTATCTCACAAAAAAGGTGGAATTTGGTTGTGTTTTGTGTACATTATGGAAGTTATTAACCATTTTGCTTAGAATGTATTGAATGTGGTTAAAATTTTATATTTTATAGCTATAAGTTTTTCAAGCAAATCAAATATGTCTTGTGAAGTGATTTTAAAAACAACACTTTGTGGGAAGTCTGAGTCAGATTCTTTCTTTGTATTTCAAGCAACTGTATACCTGAGCCTGGTCTCAAACTCAAAGCAGTTGTCCTAAACCAGTCTTCAAAGTGCTGTGGCTGCAGCCGTGTACCAACACACTAAGTTGAAATTTTCCTTTTGTACCTAATTGTACTGTGATATATTGAATTTAGCATATATAATAAATTTTATTCATTTTCCCCTCACATCACCCCAGACTTTCTTGTATCTGAGTAGAATATGATCACTCAGTGATACTGAGCTACCAGGTAATCTGCAACCTTTGCCTGTTTTCATTGTTCATAGACTCTTGTCAATAAAACTTTTTCTATTAACATTTCAGTTTTTACTTATATTCCATATTTGATGTTCAATTTTTTCCTCTGAATTCAAATTATAGTTTCAAAATGCTCTTTAAGTGCAGAGAAAGAAGGACGCAATGCCATAAATAATAAGATTTGAAAAAGTTATTACCTATGGACTATCAAAATGATTCATTAGATATTCATCTGCCCATGTGATTTGTGGATGTTGGTCTTCTAGGTTCCCACTGTGAGCTCTGCTTCAGAGACAGTGCATAGATACACTTGCAGCAATAAAAAACAATACAAATGGTACAAAATTTCAAAACAAGAATAGAAAATTAACAATTGGTATATTATGTATTTTTTTACATTTTATTTTAAAGAGTAAAAGCAAAAGCAAAAACAAAGAAACAGAAATGAACTAACATACAACAACATATATAGTATGTATTTTCAAAACAAGAATAGCAAATTTAAAAAAAGAATAGCAAATTAACAATGGTTGTTATATTGTATATTTTTGTCACCAAATCTATTGCTTAGAGTAACAGATACAGATTTGCAAGATTGGACAAGTAATTGAACAGTAACGGTTGCTTTCAATAAACCTTAATAATTTTTTCTTGACCTTTTTCCTTTATTATTTTTAAATTTATTTTAAAGAGCGTAATTGTAATTGGTAAGACATTAGAAACAGTACATATTAGCCAGGGAGATAGCTTGGTGGCGTAAGTGCCTGCTTGACAAATGCAAGATCCTGAGTTAAGCTTGGTCTTTGGAAGACACTTTATATTCAAATTGATATTGAAGAAATAAAATTCCTGCCCTGTGATGGTGTATTGGCCAAGTTTGTCGGCTCACAACATTAAGGAATGAAGTTGCAAGCCAGAAGAAGAAGTTAGAAAAGTTTTTTTGGAAATAAGAGATTAGCTCCAGGATTTTCAGGAGGTGTCCCCAGTGTGGTGGCCACAGAGGCCCATTGTCCAGGGTAATTTTTTAAAAAAAATTAATTCATTCTATTTAAAGTTTTTTAAGAAAACATTTCAGAGCATTGCAAAATTACATTTCTCATTTTCTGACCTGCAAATAGATACCTTAAATTAAAATATTTTTTTAAAAAAATTATCAAATTAAGTATATCCAGAATGCAACAATTGCACATATGACAATTCACAAAGTATAATTTAGTAGGACATACCCTAAGTGTTTAGGAACAACCAGTCAGGATAAATATGACTGAATTAATAACTATCTACATATCCAAAATCAAACCTATCTAAACTCACAAACCAGAAACTGAAAGTTTTATCACCACTAGACATAAGGGTGGTGGCCCAACCTGTCCTAATAGCTCTAACTTTATAAAGTTACACTGTGAATACAATGTGGGTTAACGTACAATCAACCTGTAAGATCATAGCTTCTTAGCTAAAAATCAGTGGGGAGATGAGTCACATAGACATGTACTTGGAAAGAACAAAGACATTTTGTGGAAGAGATGAGTCCAGTTTTCTGGTCATGGATCTTGCTGACTGATGTCTCTCTGGACTTACTGGAGGATGTGGTGGTAATTACAGTATATTTTCAAGTTACTGTTTATACCTTTGGTAGGCATGTGGGCTTGGCCAATGCGTTTTCACCTTGATGCTTGGCAGATGTGCCCCCAGCCATGATTTTTATGTCTCTTGCTTTTATAGTTTTCTGTTGCCTTGAACTGTGGCCCTTGTTGCATCTACCCGGTCTTGGAACCAGCTGATTATGGGCTGAAACCTCCTCCAATTACTAAAGTCCTTTTGTTATTAATAATAGTGTTTTTTTGGGGACAATCAAGATGATAGATGACAAGCAGCAGAGAAAGGACCTCTCTAAGAGTTGCCATCCAGACAGTGAAATATAGCAATATTGGGAAGTCAAGAGGAGAAGTAGGTCCCCTGGGCCCAGAAAGGATGTAAGGCACTAATTAAAGCCTATAGAGAGAGGGAAGATAGGAACTTTAAGGAGGAAGATGCAGGTAGCTTGCAGCAGCTTCTTGAGTCAGTACTCACTGCTAGAGGGGTGATTCAGATCTGCAGACGCAGGCTGAACTTTGGCAACTCCAGAGGCCTGCACAGATAGATGCAGTAGTGGAGGGAAATAGTGGATGTGAAAGCTGTACTAGCTGTCAGTGAGCGTGGAGGACTCATTCATCCCATTTGAGAGAGTGATTGACAAGGAACCAGGCTGGAGAGGGGCCGGTTGAGCTCAGTCGCGTAGGTGTGTTGCTGGCTGCAGGCCTAATAACAAAGAATCTAATATTGGCTAGAAGGTGAAGGCCTGCTGAGATTATCCACTACCCTGCCAAAGGGTACTGCTGGCTTCCTCGAAGAAATCAACATGGATCAGGTCTCTGAATACATATGTTGTCTACCAGTGACAGCAGAGACAAACCTAAAAGTGGAGGTTTATTTCCTTCTCTCTCCTTTTTGTAGTTGTGTTTTTGTTTTTTCTCCTTCATTGTTTGATCTTGTTTTCATGAATATGAATGTGGTTTCTAGCCTATTTGTGGTTGTAGTTTTCTGTTCTGTTATTTGTCTTTTTTTTTTTCAGTACTGGGGATTGAACTGAGGCCCTTGCACTTGCCAGGGAAGCACTTATTCTACTGAGCTATCTCCCCGGCCCTAGTTCTGTTCTGTTATGCTATTCTTTTTATCTCTTCTCTATTCCCTCCAGTCTTTGTACCAGTTTCCCAAAGTTAGTGTGATCTCCTTTTGTTCTCCAGCCTTCTAATCTCCTCCTTTTCTTCCACTTTTCTATTTTCTCCCTAACTCATTTTAAATTCAAACCCCAAGGGGCAAAATTGACCTGTTAAGGACTTGTATACTACATACAGTTTTTTTGATTTGTTTTACATTTTGTTATATAATCACAAATCTAGTACATATAGTTAAAAATGGCAAATTAATTATTAACTCAGTTTCCCACTTTCTAGGCTGTGTTCTATGTTATGGTCATTGGTACCACTATCGCCAAAAAAGACATAATTGTTCTTCTTAGTTGCTCTTCCTAGTATTCCAAGACTGAGACTACCTAAGTTACAAAAAATACTGTGGCACAGTGCCAAAGAACTAGGGGCTTGTCAAACTGGCAGCAACTTCTCATCCCCCACAAATGGAGAGGTCTGATCTTGCAACAGATTCAACCCCCTCGCAAANAAAAAAAAAAAAAAAAAAAAAAAAACTATACCTGGAAGATAACTCAGAGAAGTCACTGGTTCTAAATAATAGCAATTAAACAATTCACCATAGGTAATTTACAACCATCATCCTAGGAATTTAACTTTAAAAAAAAAGAAAATAAGAGCCTTACACAAGATGCAGTATGAGACATCCAGTTCACCAAAGGCAAATTCAGGGGCAATGATGTGTGACAATTCAAAAACTACCCATCTCTGAAGTGGTAACAACAAAGCAACAGAATGAGGCTCTAGGAAAAAAATCAAATTAAAAATAGTTTCTCAGATAACCACAGAGATCGTGTCCACAATGAAAACCATGCATAGTGACTCTAGAGCAGATACAGACAAAAAATAGAGAAGCTTAAAAAATGATGGAAGCCATGAATGCTCAGCATAGAAAAAAACAGAATCCATAAGGTAGACTCAAGCAGATATCCAGAAGAAAAACATTCCATTGAAAGTATTTGCAGCAGATTAAGCTATGTGAGGACAAGATCTGAGGTATAGAAAGCAGGCTTGCAGTTAGCAATCACGAAAAGAAAGATTTCTTAAAAATAGCAAGGGACCGTGGGAAATCAGTACAGCAGCTGCTCTCATTAAAGGGCCTGAAAGCAGGCACAGGGGCCAGGGCTCAATCCCCGGGTCTGCAGTGCCAGCCCCGCCCCCAGGGCACGCTGAGATGGCAATTGAGACTGGGGGTAGTGGCACGCCTGTAATCCCAACTCTTGGGAGGCTGTAAACAGGTGGATCACTAGGAGTCCCATCTATGCAGTGAGACCCTGTACATG
>NDGN011348687.1:0-13215 GCA_002564285.1 Tympanoctomys barrerae | reverse complement strand
GAACCAGGGATTGAACTCAGGCCCTTGCGCTTGCCAGGGAAGTGCTTATTCCACTGAACCATCCCCCCAGCCCAACATGGTTATTAATTACAAAGGAAAAGGTAATTTTACAGTGGAGATGCCGGCCGACAGCACCTCGGGCCCTGAGCGGAGGGAGGGACACGAGCCGCTGCCTTATACCTGCTCACATGCTGGCCAAATCAGATTCCAAGAAAAGTAAGACTGAGTCGAGTTGAAGACATTCTGCCTGTCACCTCAAAAGTGCAAGATCCAGAAGGACCAAGGAACTGTCCCATGCTGAAGGAGAATAAAGAAATGTGACAACTAAAGGAGACACATCATCTGAAAAGTTGATCCTTTTGCCACAGAGGACATGGTGGAAACAACCAGTGAAACTTGAGCAGGGTTGGAAGACTAGTTTTGTATCTATGACACTTTGCTGGTTTTGCTGTTATATTGAAGGAGGAAGTAGTGATGGAAAACCACGGAAGCATGGGTGGGAGGTAATGTGACATCCCGTAGCCACTTTTTATCAAATGACCCAGGGAGCAAGACTAAATTTACCACTTCTCTGCAAAGTTGAGGTTATCTCAAAGTAACTCTTAGCAGAGGAGGGGGATGTTTGTTTTGGCTAAGGCTCAAACCTGGAGGAACAGGGGCTCAGATGCTAAAATTCTAAGGGAAATACTGAGTGGTACAGATGCTGAGTGGTAAATCTTCTTGCTAAGAAGATGCCTGTGCTGGCCCGTGCTGGCCCCAGGCCCCTCACCCAGCCACTTGTTTGCAGTTGTCAGGAGTGCAAAGCCAAAGACCAGTGATTTGAGAGTGAAAGTGTCCCTGAATGATTAGGCAGTTCTGTTGTTCTTCTATGTCCCCTGTCCCCAGTGCTGGCAAAGTGTTTCCTGCCAAGCACAGGCATTCTTGAGGGGACATGGTGAGTTCCAGGACAGGTACTGGAAACTTCCTGGAAAATCTGAAGGCTAAAGGCCAGCTGGAGCTGCCTGGGCTGTGGAGAGAAAAGAATCTACCACTTCGGGGCGTGGGTCTGAACTGGAGGAGTTTGGCTGGGCAGAGGCAAGGATGTCCCTAGCAGCAAAGAAAAGGCCAGAGGGCTCCAGGTGTCCAGGTGTCCAGGGAGCCCCCCCCCCAGGGAGACTGCTGGCAGTGAATGGTGACTTCAGGAAGTTATGCTGGTACAAAGGGTGCACAGATGCCCCCAGTGGTGAGGAGGACACTGCTGACGTCTAATGCTTGGGCTGGGCTTGCTTGGCACAGGCCTCTGCCTCCAGGGCTCACCCCTGCCAGGAGCTGCTCAGAGTCCCTGCACAGCCTTCCCTGTCCTTGGCTGCTCCTGGCTGCTGCTCATGTGAAGGTGTCTGCAGCACCCCTGGGATATCACCACATGACAAACCACTCCAGAACCCTGGGGCCTGTAGTCACAATGTTTATTTCCTTGCTGAATCCTCTTCAGAAAGCAGGTCAGCCCCACAGGGCTGAATGGCTCTACTGGGTCCAGGCCTGCTCTGTGGGCCTAACAGAGAAGCCACAACTCTGTGGGCATTTGCTCCTCAGACTTCCAACGTCCCAGAGAAGTCCCAGGTTGTATTAGCTTTCTATTGCTGCATGACAAATGACCATCTACTTGCTGGTTTCAAACAACACCTATGTACTAGTGCATAGAAGTCCTGTGTAATGAGGGCTGGTGAGATAGCTCAGCAGACTAAGTGCCTGCTTAGGCAAGCACAGGGACCAGGGATCGATCCCCTGCACCATATACCAGGCTACCCTGCTCTGTCCCAGGGCATGCTGAGATGGCGACCAAGTCTGGGTGTAGTGGCGCACGCCTGTAATCCCAGTGCTGGGAGGCTTGAAAGCAGGAGGATCGCTGCAAGTCCGAACTGCATAGTAAGACCTTACACAAAATATATTAGATAAATAAGTAAAAGAAGAAGAAGCTCCGTGTGATGGGTTTTCTGCCCAGACTAGAATCAAGGTGTCGACTGGTTGGGTCTTCTCTGGAGCTGAGACTCCTTTTCCAAACCCATTTCTACTAGTGCTGCTGTGGGGCCATCTGTGTCCTGGGAGTCCTATAGCATGGCCCCAGCTTCTAGACACCACCTTCGTTCTTTGTCACGTGGTCCTCCGTCTTTCACTACAAACCACGCATAACACCTCCTCGTGCTTTGAGCCTTTCTGACTTTCCTCTCTGCTACTATCCAGAGAAATGCTCTGCTTTAAAGGCTCACCTGATGGGCTCAAACCAATGACCCCTGCGTCCTCAGGTCAGCTCATGGGGGGCTTTAATTACATCTGCAAGATCACTCCAGAGCAGCACCCAGATTGAGTTTCACTGAATAATTAGAATCAGAAAGCATAGGGGCCATCTATAGATTTCCATTCTTCACACAGAGCCAAGCCCGGTGTCTGTGGATGGGAAACACACACCTTCGAGGAGGGAACTGAAAAGCCCTGACATGTCATCCTATTCATTCTAGTGGCCTGAAACACCTGAAAAGCCACCACCACCTGTGCTCCAGAAGGCAGTGCCTGGGCAGGGCCTAAGGGAAGCAGAAGCTCCTCACCCATACCCAGAGGCTCTGTCACTGTTCTCTTCTCAGGACAGCCAGAGGCTGGACCTGGTGTCTGGCCTGCCTCCTTGGGCTCCCTGTCCTGTCCCCTTGTGGGCAGTTATCCAGCCTCCAGTGTTCCTTCTACTTCACAGCTCCTCCTGGGTAGCCACCACCTCAGGGCTGACTGGAACCCTACTGGCCCTTAGATGTCCACAGACACTTGCTTCACTCTGGGCTAGCACCTGAGACCAGGCCCCTTTTCAGGCCCAGGTCCACCACCTTCCCTCCAGCTTCCTTACTGCCCTCCTCACCCTGATCCCTGACCCAGTGCCACGCTCCTCTCAACCTCCAGGGCTTGCTCACACAGGTCTTCCTCCCGCTGAGTTTGGGCCTTGTCTCCTGGCCCTATCTGTATCCCCAAATCCTCCCAGCCCTTCAAGCCCTGTTTGTCTTCTCTGCTCTTCCAGGAAGCCCCACCGGACTTCCCCTGGCCTTTCTCCTCTCTGGCCTGGGGCTAGGGGAACTCTTCCAAGAGAGGTCAGGACAGTGACAGCCAATACTCCTCAGAGCACAGTAGATTAGGGGTGACCTCAGGCACAGAGTGGGCACCCAAAAGAGCTGATGTGCCCCATGTCACTGCTGGATACCCTATCCTATAGGAAGAGGTCAGTGTGGCAGCCACCCCCACTCCGGTGCGCCAGTTCCATCACACTGGCCCCCACATGCCGTGGGGTGCTCCCCCAGGGTGACCTGATGTTGGGGCTGCCTCTGTTGGCCGGACATCTTCTCTGGACTATGCTGCCCAGGGGCCCAGAAGCCGAGTCCATGTGTGTCCAGAGAATGACCTGGCGTCGGAGTCTGGCTCTGACGGCTCCCAGACAGCACAGGTGGCTTTGAGAACAAGGTCACATCTCGGCAACCAAAAGCCCGTCTAGCTCCTTCCATCAAGTTTTTAACTAGAAAAATAGTGTGCCCATTTCTCTGTAATACACCTCTGGGCTTTTTTATTATGACTTCATTTCCCCTTGTAATAATGGAACGTCTCTATAATTGTAAAAGTGTAATAGAATCTAATAGAATTTCATTTGGCGCCCGGAATGCTCCGTGCCATGGCCGCTCGTTCGGAGTGAAATAATGATGTCTAATGCCCACACACGGCTCCCCGTGACCTTATTCAATCTTGGGGCTGATCGGGAAATATATTGATTCAATTATACACTGATGACAAATGAACTCAAAGAAAGAGGAAAAAAAGGTCAGCATATATTTGAAAATGTAAATCTTAGCAATGTCTTTGGGGTTTGCCCCCCCAAAAAAAGCCATTTCAAAATGCCATTTGTGGCTAATAGTGTGGCATTCCAGAGACCGCCAGGGAGACGTGTTGGGTCACTGGAAATGCATTGATGGGGTGTCGCTTCTCCAGAACTGGGATCAGGCCCAAATCCTCCCTGAGATCCTCCTGCCCTACGCGACGTCCTCCAACCCTTCCTGCCTTCTTTCCTCCTTCTCTTTCTTCCTTCCAGGGTTAGGACAGGGACATGGGGTGACTTTGTCAGACTACTGATCTCATGTGAATGACACACTGGAGGGCTCCCAGGTGATCAGTGTCCCCTGCTAGGACAAGCCTAGCTAGCGACACACAAGGACAGAAGGGCACAGCAACACAGGGCACCCAGGTACAGGGGCAAAAGAGCAGCCAGAGAGAACAGTCAGAAGGGCAGGATGACAGAAGATGAGGGAGGAAAGTGTTTGGAGGAGGAGGAGGAAGCCAGTCATAGCTAATAGAAGGTGGAGCCGCATGAAACCCCAAGCCGCATGAAGACCCCAAGTCACAGAATTTCTCCACTTTTAAAAATTTATATTGGACCTGGAACATAGCTCCATGATGGAGCTCTTGCCTAGCATGTATGAGGCCCTGTGTTCAATACCTAGAACTGCAGGGAAAAACAAGTATTTAGTACTATATTATATACAGTAAAATCTACAAACCTCATGTACAGATTGAAGACTTGAGGAATAATGGATATATAGAGACCTGCAATCCCCACCACCCAAAGCAAGATAAACAGCATCCTAAACAGCCTTCATTGATTTTTTTTCCCTTCAGTTTTTAAAAAAGATTTATTCATTTATTTATTTGGTACAGGGTCATGCCATCCAGCTCGAGCTCATAGTGATCTTCCTGTCTCGGCCTCCACAGCGCTGGGATTACAGGCATGCGCCACCACACCTGGTTTCGCTGCCCAGCTCAGTGGGATTCTGGCATGGCATGAGGTATCTGGGATAGAGCCTGGTCCTTGCGCTTGCCAGGCAGGCACTTAGACTGCCGAGCTATCTCCCGGCCCCTTTCCTTTATGTCTGCAGTCCATAGTGGTTATACTTTCACATACATCTCATAACCACCATACATTTGTTCATCAGCAGTATGCACCCTGGTGTCTGATTTCTTTCCCTCAGCCCGGGGTTGGTGAGATTCATCCAGGCTTCTGTGGGTACCACGGTCCTCGTGTCAGCTGTGCAGGCTGACACTACACAGAATGATCTTGGTGACCAGTGGGGAAAATTAGGATTGTTTTGTTCCTTTTTTTTTTTGTAATTTAGGGAAGGGTCTACAGGGTGTTTAGGGTCTCACTACTAGATGGGCCTGTTTACAGCCTCCCAAGAGCTGGTATTACAGGAGTGTGCCACCACGCCCAGTCCCAAATGCCCTTTCAGTGCACCCCAGGGTAGGGCCAGCAGAGCAGGCCTGGGATCAAACCCCTGGCCCCTGTGCTTGCTTATAGGAGCTTTAATCCACTGAGCCATTTGGCTGGCCCTTGTTTTGTTACCTTTAAAAACTTAAAAACACAAAAACTCTGTTGCTATTAGCTATGAATGCATAATTAAATTTAAAAACTGTAATACTAATTCTTCTGTAGTACACTGGAATTTAAAAGACCCAAATCATTAAGAATTAAAGTGTTTTTGTACAAAAATAAAATATCGTGAGAGCGACTTTAGAGCAGTGTGCGTGCGACTTACAGGGCAAGTGAGCGAGTCTCCTTAGCCATGGCAAATCGTCACACCATTCGCTAGGTTGGGGTCAGCTGCCAATATTCTACGCTGTGTGTGTTCAGAGTGGTGAATTATTACTGAAAGTTCTGGTAAAGTTTTGTGTCATTTTTTCTGGGACAGCTCCATCTTCCTTGTAGCAGCTTCCTTTATGCCACATGTGTACAAAGAGGAGCAGTGTCCACGTCCCCGTGGCAGGTGTTCTGGTTACCTTTCGTTTGAATTTTGCTCCCAATGCGACCATCTCTCATTTCATTACTGCATCTTCATCTCTGTTAACTAAGTCATTCGGCCAGCGAGCGATTCTGTAACATGTCACAAGGGTCTCTAACTTGGAAAAAGGGAGACAGCACAACAGGTGCTCTGTATCCAATCACAGCACACTGTGAAGGAAGTGATGTCACTGGTCACAGCTCATGGTGGACATCTACCGTTTACATAGAACTGTGCCCTGAATACCTGGCCGGGAAGTTTGTGCTTCATGCCATCACTCAGTTTAATAATACATTGTGATGACTGAAATTTGAACGTCTTGGGAGAGAAGTATTATTTAGCTAAACCATAGGGACTGAAATTCATGCTTATTACAGCCTCATCAAATAAAGACAGCCTGTGTGATAACAGTCTATTTCTTTTTCCTTCCATTGTATGATGTCACAATTTCTTTATCCCTTTCTCTGTTGAAAGATAACAGGGCTGTTTCCAGTTTGGCTCTATTATGAATATCGCTGGTGTTAACATGCTTGTACCTGTCTTTGATGAGGTATACATTCATTTCTGTTCACTAAATATTTTCCTACTTGAGTTCACTAGTTATTTCATGAGCTTCTGCCCTCACAAAGTTGGGGGTACCTGAGCCAATCTTCAGGAACAGTCATGGGGCCGGGGAGATAGCTCAGTAGAATAAGCGTTTGCCTGGCAAGTGCAGGGTCCTGAGTTCAATCCCCGGTACAAAACAAAAACAAACAAACAAACAAAACAAACAAACAAACAAAACCAGTCATGACTGAGATGAGGTGTTGGGAAGGCCTACAGGAATGGCTGGGTTTGACCCATCTCCCCCTCCAGCAGACCCATTTTACAGATGGCAAGACTGACTCTAGACCCCAAGGAAATGTCCCAAGGTCATGCACAGGATCAGACCTCTAGCCCTTCAGCCACCTCATGAGACCATATGGTCCTCCCCAAAGCTACCCAGGGTGCCATACCTCTCCAGTGAGGTGGCTGGCCAGCCTTCCTCTGGCACTGCTGGAGCTCTTCCTCTTTCAGGGGCAAAACTCTCCCCCACCCACACAAGGGTGGAGGCCAAACCAGGTGGTTGGCTGGTGGGAACCTTGCCTCCCCTTGGTACCTGGAAGCTCTTAGCAAAATCTCCACTCAGCTCGCTGCCCCATTTAATTCTCATAATTAGCTGACAGCTCATTAGCAGCTCATTAGAAGCCCTGGAAATGCAGTGACAGTAACAAATTCAGTGCAGCCAGGCAGTCTAGGGGTGTCCCTAGGGCCCTGACCCAGACTGGGCTTCGGGGGGCTGCTGGGAAAAAGCTCACTTCTGTGCCTGTGTCTGGCTCCTCAGAATCTCCATCCTATCCTTCAGGTTCCATGAAAATGTCCCCTTCCCACACCCGCATGCTGCCACTTCCCAGCCTGGCTCACAGCTACCTTTCCTTGGCTCCCTTCCTGAGGGGCCAGATGAAGGGGGGAGCCTGGCTCCAAGAGAGGAATAGGGGCCCTGAGCTCCCCAGACTCGCCTACCTGGCTGCCAGCCTGCGCCCCTGGGGTCTGTGTGACCCCTCTCCCTCCACTGGATCCCACGCTCCCCAGCACTCCTGGCCACATATCTCCTCAGTTCTGGCCACAGCCTTTCTGTCCATCTCACTGTCTTCATCTAGTTCTGTCTATTCAACATCCAATTGTCTGTCCTGGGCTAAGTCTGAAGTGGCTGCAAAGAGCACTGAAAGAAGTTTGCCTGCACAGTGGGGAAGGAGGCAGGCCTTGTGGGGAGGGCTGGGGTGCAGTAAGCACTGTGGACTACCAGAATAGGGGCCCCTGGGGGTCTGTGGGAGGCCACCGGGGAGACTTCCAGGATGAGGCAGGAGGTTGCTGGCCTGTCTGTCCTCCTGAGGCCCCTCAGGACTTCATCCTTGACCCAGCTGACCAGCAGCCAAGGCCCCTCCCTGTCCACAGTTGAACCCCTCCACCTCCTGCAGAGGCCCCAAGGGACAGAGGAATGGGAACAGAGTCAGCTTCAGGGAGATGGCTGGTGCCTGGTGGACACGGGAAGCAGAGTGACTCTCCACAGAGGGGGAAAGGATAGGAAAGAAGAACAGGAGGAAGAGGAGGAGGAAGGCCAAGGGGGTGGGAGGAGCTGAGTCTGGGAGACCTTGGCAGCCCAGGCAGCTGTGGGGAGGTGGCTTATGTCCTGTGGACTTCCGTTTCCCATCCTTTTCTGCTCCACAAAGAAGCCTGCAAGATGGGGTCCCAGCAAGGTCTGAGAGGAAGAACAGGGCTGCTCATATGGCTGCCAAAGTTCAGGGTGCTGGGGGAGATCTGGACCCCCATCCTTGAGCTCCCAGCTCCACCTCGGGGCGGCCATGCATCTGCCACAGGGATCGATGGGAAGTCATTATCATTGCCACATGTTAATGACACCAATTAATTCCCCATCTGTGGGTCCAATGCAGCCTTCAGCGCTGAAGGTTAAAGGGAGGGGACTGGCTGGGGGTGAGTCTCCCCAGGATGACAGCTCCCGGCCTGCCTGCGTGCTTGGGAGAATCTGCAGCCTCGAATTCAGATTGTACAGTGTGTGTGTGCATGTGTGCACATGTGTGTGCTCACGTACTCATTACCCTGCATTGTCTTGTGTGTAGAGAATGTCACACATATGCACACGTGTGCCTGCATGGAGCATGCACAGAGTATTTATGTGTACAAAGCATACATTTTGTGTTGATGTGTGGACAAAGCACTGCATGTGCTCATCTGTGTGGCTTATCAGGGCGCAATGTATGTCTATGTAAACTGTGACTTTTTTTTTTTTTGTATTTTAGGGGAGGGTCTACAGGGTATTTAGGGTCTCACTACTAGATCAGACTCATAGTGATCCACCTGTTTACAGCCTCCCAAGAGCTAGGATTACGGGCTCTTGCCCCCAAGCCCAGTCTCAATCACCATCTCAGCACGTCCTGGGGGGCGGGGCTGGCATAGCAGGCCCGGGGATTGAACTCCCGACCCCTGCCCCTGCTTGCAGGTGCTTTAATGTGCTGAGCTATTTGGCTGGCCCTAAGTTGTGACTTTATATTAAGATTTTCCTGACAAAGGGTTTAAATCCACGTGTATTATATGTATTATCCACACACACACACACAGGCCATGTGTATGACTCCTACCTCTGTGAATGCCGAGGACACAAAGTGTGTATTCCATTCTGCGCTTACATATATCCCTGTGTCTATGTGTGCAAGCCCAAGACCATGTGTGCTTACTCATGTGTGTGCGTCCTGATTGGGAGGTAGAGGGCCTGACTCTCCTCTCTGCTTCTCTAGAGCCTGTGGTTCTGCCCTTGAGCCTAGGATCCTAAACACAGGGCTCCTCATTGTGCAATGTGGACCTGAGGCTTCCCAACCTTCTGCGGGGTCTTTAAGGGTGAAAAGGAGTCTAGCGAGTCAGTGGAGCAGTCATGGGGGACAGGAGGCTCCAGGACAAAAGGCTGCTGGAGCAGAATAGGAACTTGAGCTCCCCCTCTGTGCTGACGCATGCCTGGCAGTGCTCTAGGTACGCCATGCACTTCGTATCATCTTCATAGACTGGTGGGTTCTGTCCTTATTCCTGTTTGCAGATGAGGAAATTGGGTTCTAGAGATGGGAGAGGCTTTGTCCAAAGCCACATAGCTTGAAAGGGGGGCATGGTCAGGATCAGAATCAACAGATGCATGCACAGGCACCCCTGAGCCCACATTTGCACACACACAAGGAAGTGTACACCCAATTTGTAGCCAAGACAATGAGGGACCCACTTGTCCTCACCCAGGCACACCAGGCGGTCTTTGGATGGTATCTGGAACCCTAGCTCAGCCCTGGATTCTTAGGGGTGGTGGAAAGAAGGCAAGAGAGCCTGAGGTGAAACAGAGGGAGGTGGTGCTGTTGGGGGGGCAGTCTTGGGGCTTTCACCCCTACAGCCAAGAAGTGGAAACTGGAGGCTTCTCTCTCTGTCACCCAAGTGAGTGGACCTGCTTTGGAGTCCACTCAGTCTCATTTTCTCCACCAGCTATGGGAGGAAATACTGTCACCTACTCCAGTGCTGACCTGTAGAAATGGGAGACCACAGCCCCCGAAGCAGGCCTCAGGTGTCCCCAACCTCCCCAAGAGCTTTCAGCTACTGAAGTTCCAAAGGAAACCTAGAGCTGCTGCCCACCCCTTGCACAACGCTTGTCCTGGTCAAGGAGGCTCCCTGAGGGCCAGGCTGTTCCTGGCCTGTGCCCTACAGGGGCTGTGCCCTGGCAGCCCCTCACCCCCCAGAAGGTGCAGGATGGGCCAGCACCAGAATGGCTGGCCCTCTGCCTCCCCTGAGCTCCGGCTCTTCCTAATTAACAGATCGTCATTGTGCATACTAAGGGAGAAATTAGCACATGTCAGTCATTTCGGGGTGTTTATAGATTTCTCAATCCATCCTTAATTAACCACTGCTGTTCTGAAGCCCTGGCTGCCTCCCCTGCCTGCTGATGGGGCTTGGCTTGCCCTCAAGGAGCCCCAGTCTGGTCGGTCCTGTTTCCCTGCTTGCAAGAGGCTTCCTGCTCCTCTTAGGATGGGGAAGATTCTTCACCCCAAGCAAGTCCCAGCCAGCCCAGGGTCTGGGGCAGCCAGACTTGGGGGACAAAGATATGCGTGTGCCCTTTTACCTCAGTGTTCAGGAATTGACAGAAAGGGAGGAATTCACCCTGAGAGCAGCGTGCAGAAGAGGATCTATCACAGAGCTGTTCATCTGAGCCCAGAACCACCTGTCTGGGCTACTGGGTGGCCACAGAACACCAGGGATACGGACCTGTACTGACTGACCTGGAGGAGCTCCAGTGGCACAATCAGTCAGCGCGTGGTACTTACACTGACCGACATGGGACAACGATCTGCATACAGAGCTTTGGCAAAGCTGTAGGCTACTAGTGGGTATTTATAACATAACATTTATGTAAAATTACATTCTTGAGTGACAAAAAGAATGATGCACAGAAATGGATTTATTTTTAAGAAATGGATGTTTTGAGGTCACTGACACAGTAACAGTTGTATCTCTGTGCAGTAAAATCTCAGATGAATTTTTTAGTTTTCTTTTATGCTTTTCTGTAGTGTTTGAGTTCTCTCTCTCTCTCTCTCTCTCTCTCTCTCTCTCTCTCTGTCTCTCGCTTTCTTTATGATCAGAAAATCCTGGGCTGGGGAGATAGCTCAGTAGATGCCTGGCAAGTGCAGGGTCCTGAGTTCAATCCCCAGTAACCGCAAAAAAAAGGAGTTGATAGCTTCTTCCCACCTAGGAGGGGCAGAGAGAAGTTTCCAGAGGCTGGGAAGCCTCAGGAGGCCTGCTTGGTGACTCTGCTTCTGAATTCATGTGGAAAGCTAAACTTTTGTGGTCAGAAAGCAGAGGTGGGGAAGGGATAGAGCCCTGAATAGTGTAGCCCCAAATTCATGTGCACCTGGAGCCTCACACTGCAACGTTATTTGGATGTAGGGTCTTTGCAGATGTATTTAGCTAAGGATTGAGATGAAATCCTCCTAGACTGTGAGTGACATTAATGACTGGAATCCTTCGGAGAAGTGGAGAGGATACAGATAGAGGGGGTAAAGGCTGTGTGATGCATCCACAAATCAAGGGACATTGGGAGCCCCCAGAACCTGGAGGAAGAAGGAAAAGGTAGAGGCCTCAGAGAGCCCAACTCAGCAAGCACTCTGGCCTCTGAACTGCCAGGGACACACTTCCATGGGTCTGCACTGCTACATGTGTAGAATTTGTACCCAGGTTAGCTTGCGGAGGGAGCGCCTGCACAGTGAGTGCTTCCAGGGACTGAGAGCCCACGGTCCCCTTCCCAGGGCCCCATATGACAGACCCTGATTGGGAGTGTGTGGGTGCCTCCTGACCTGCCTGGGTCCTTGGACACAACTGCAGTCTTGGCTAGGACATCTGGGTTCCATGCCACATGGTCCTCTCTCCTCTCTCCTCTCGGAAGCCAACCTGGCCTGTTCTCCAGCAAGACAGAAGGGAGGCCTATGCGGTCTCCAGAGACTGGAGCTCCAAACTGGTTCACGTGCCAGTCACAGCACACCAAGGGTCACAGTCAGTCACAAGGACACCCCATATGAAGGGTTAAGGTCTTGGGGAAAGGGCATGCTGGTGGGGGAGATCACGTGGGGAGGGAGCTGTTGGGCACCTCTGTGACACAGGACACCCCCCTCCCCCCGTGGTTCCCCCTAGGAGGTCCTGTGTTAAGGCGCAGGATGATGCTGGGCAGATGGGCTGGGCTAAGGGGAGCAGGGCATAAACCACTCATTCAGTAAAGTGGTAAAGAGAAGGTACAGAGTGTGGAAGTGTGAAGGCCCTGCTGGGACCAGGCCTGACTGCATAGAAGGTGCTGGCAGGGAAGGACGGAATGGCAGCAGGCAGCCTCCACTGAGGCCCAGATATCTCCACCACCTCCAGCAGCATTAACAGGTGACAGTGGCTCTGCTGCCACCGGGACAGACCCAGCCACAGCAAATCCTTCCCAGAGGGCCTCAGGACGCAGGCTGCATGCTGAGGGCAGAGTCCTTAGAGGAGCACAGCTTACCCTGAGCTGCAATATCCATGCTGAAGTCTTCCTGGGCTGTTGGTTCTCAAAGAGGGGGTGGTGGCTGGCAGCAGCTCTGGGGATGGCGGCTCCCCTGCCGCTCACATCCAGTCCTATCCTTTTTTGTCTTCTTTCCTCTCCAGCTCCTTGCCAGAACCAGCTAGGGACGCATGGCCAACAGACTCTGAGTGATTCCCTGACTCTCAGCTGGGGCTCTGCTGTCTCCAAGCCACCATACAGCCCATGGGAGCCCAGAACTCTGGCTGGTTGGAGGCCCTGGCTGACTTTCTGCTGCTTCTCTGTGCCTCTGGGCTCCTACACCACTGCTCTCAGGGCCTCCTAAGCCCATCCAAGGGCCTCTGAGACAACAGTCCTGACCCCTTCCCTGCCTCAGGCACTTGCTGAGCTGGGAGGCTGGAGGATCTTTAGAGACAGAATTGTCTTCTGCTTTATTTTTACTATTTTCTTTTTTGGTACTGGGAATTGAACTCTGGGCCTTTTGCTTGCTAGGCAGGCACTGCGCCACTGAGCCACATCCCTGGCCCTGTCTTCTACTTTAGTTAGAACAACAAAATGTCATAGGTCAGGTAGCTTAAAAAGCTGATTGAAAGTTACAGTGAAAGTTTAAATTCTAAAAAAATGTATTGTAGTAAAAGACACATGGCCAAAAATAATGGGATAAGAGTATTGGAAGCAAGGGGAAGTATTTTGAGGGTAGTTAATAGCAATGTGTCTTTTAATGTAATTTTTAAAATGTAAACACTCACGTCTTTTTTTTTTTTT